>MU005998.1:0-143134 GCA_010093745.1 Piedraia hortae CBS 480.64
CGCTCGGCTCTCGACTTCACGCGTCAACTAGTTTTCCGTAGAGATTTGTATGCAGGTACACATCTGCTCACAATTATAATACTCCTCGCTGCGCGACCGCAGAAGATAGAGATACCTTAGACAATACCTCAGTTGCACACCGCACTTTCGTCGATTCACTGTAGAACGTCGGAAGGTCGTGATAGAGATAGTCTAACACTGTTGTGCGTGAATTTATTTCGAGAAGCCACATGGCGACGGCTTCTCAGTTCAAACCGAGATCTTCTATTTGGGTAATCTGCTGTACACGATCGCAGTATGGCAGAAGTTCGAATTCAGTCTTGATGTATTTGATGGCCCTCCCGAAATCCCTGAGCGTCATGTCCAACCAGATCTTGATGGCGTTTGTGGCAGCTACTTTATCGACAAATGTTGGACTGCCCAATACGAAAGCATGGACGACTTGGTAAAGGACTTGACCAATGTCAAAGAAAATCCGTTGTTGGCCAACTGGGAGTTGGTCACAACAGATCCGTTCAGGTTGATTAAACGCAAACCACACGATCTACCAATTTAGAAACATCGATATGTACTACACATGATGCATAACGCAGCAAATGCCTTGTTAGCTTTGTCTGGATTGCTACGTATCGTAATCCTAGACCCGTCTTGATCAACTTGCATGTATAATCTCAGAACAAATGAGGCACAAGAGGCACAAGTGGTGGGTACGCAAGATGAGTACTATTAATAATTTACTATCAAAAATGACATTCCTGTTTTCGTGCGGCCTTCGATGTTAATCACTAATTACAATCTTTGGGGACCACGACGGCATCGTGCACACACAGCCGGGACCATGATGCCTTCTGGGCCCTTCATCATCCTTTTGGTGGTCGTAACGTAGTGGACAGGCTCTGCAGAGCCACACAAATGACCACGTGCCCTGGCGGCAACGCATTGAACTGGCGTTAGATATGGGGGCCCCATAACGGTATGCCCGCAGTGCGGGTAACGAACGCGGCTGGGCATGTCTACGCGGCACATTTTTGGCTGAGTGACATTTTAAGCGTGTGGGTTTTAGAAGAATACAAGAAGTCATACCAAAAGTGTTAGTGTCTTGCCGTGGGGCTAGTGGTGGAGCTTAAGGTGGAGCTGATGGGAGATCTGGCCGGTTAAGTAGGAAAATCGAGCCAGGCTGCAACTCCACTCGGGATCCCTTTGGCCATGGGATACCATCATGCGTATGAAAGTGTCATAATAGCTCGCAGGGGCGTTTGGAAGAGTCATCGGTTGAGCTCCCTGCCCCCTCTCAGATCTAGCATCTTTCAGGCACAGCCTTCTTTGGTTGCAGTTGCTAGTAACGCCGTCCTGTTATCGTAATATATTGTCACGGGGAATAATGAGTCGAGGAGACGTGCTCAACAAGTGGGCTGGACATTTGTTCAGGCTGTAAAGCATGCAACGCCGGGAATTCGTTCGTGACATCTTCCAGGTAAAAACGGGGCAACCCCCTAGGAACGCTCCGAGCTGGGAAACTTCTAAGCAATTGATATGATAACCATCAGAGAAGGTTCATGCATGCTGTCGTGATGTTTCGATCAACAATCCCACAGCAGCAGACTAAACCTCTTTGTTCGCCACTGAACAAACCCCTAAGCATGAGACTCTGGGGTATGCTCATCAGGTGAGTCGGCCACCTATCCAGGCTGTGAAGTATACAACGACTGGGTCTCGCTCGTGGCGTCTATTGGGTGCAAATGGCGTAATGGCATTTACAACGCTCCACACTGGGGTTGCCGTACGACACAATACGGTAACGACAGGCTCCAGCAAGATCTCAGCGAACTAAAAGCCCTCGTGAGAGTTCATGCATGTCCCAGATCTTGGTCAGGTATCGGTATGTCCTGATTAGACAGTCTGTGTATGCAAAAATATAGCAGCAGGCTAAATGCCTTCTCGCTACCATACTCCCTGAGCAACACAGCCGCTTGATGACGTACCGCGAAGTTGGACCACGTGAAAATCGGTGGTGCCAATCAACTCAGCACATCCTGGGTGTCAAATCCCGTTACAGCTTGGGCTGGGTCCACGGTGGTATCCATATGTACTAGCCTGTATAATTTAAGACGTGAAGTCTGGGTCAAATGGTGTGTGTAACTGTGTAAGTCCCTACGTGCTATGAGGCAAAAAACCCTGCGAGCCTGGGGCGTTCTAACTTCACCGATCTAACTCATCTGTCACAGGGCTCACCGTGCTATTTCCACATTGTCAGAAGCTTACCCGTCCTAGATGTAAACTACCCGAAGCAAGATGGTGGCAGGCTCTAACTTGGATGGTCGATTTCATCATGAAGGGCGCTTAGAACGGCGTCGGGCTGTTTGAGTACCGTACCTTGTGATTTTCGCCCGTCTGGTGATGTGAATATGCGGTATATTACGCGCATTATTAGTAACCGGCGCTCGGCTCTCGACTTCACGCGTCAACTAGTTTTCCGTAGAGATTTGTATGCAGGTACACATCTGCTCACAATTATAATAGGTTATGAGCCCGGGCTCTACCGCTAACAAGCGCTATTCAAATTGAGTCTCGAAGCGAAAGCGGAGCTTCCAGAGACCATGAGCTACGAAAGAAAAAGAGCTGTCATTCTCAAGGCTGGAACGCCATTCGAGGCATGGAACGCTGACTTGCAGGGCGCTCTGAGCCTGGCAACAGACAAGACCTTGGTCGGACATGTCTTTCACGACATCCCAGCGGTTCGGGCTCGCCCTCAGCCACAGAAAAGAGCCGAAGAAGACCAGGAAAAATATCTTGATAGGTTAGAAGAATGGAAAATCAGTGACATGGCAGCTGTCAGCGTTATCATAAATAGGCTTGATGAGTCCATTCGTCCAACCATGGACAAGAGCATCCCGGCTCGTGAAGTTCATCAACAGATATCCGAGACTCATAAGCCGTCGAATTCAACACCTGCTATAGAGGCACTGGCAAACTTGACCAGCACTCGCTTCACTACAACCGCCGAAGGATATTGCACTACATTTGCCAGAAACCTAAAACCTACCGCAGCGCTCGTCCAAAAGCTACATTATGGCGAATAGCACCACGGGAAGAGTGAGACAAACCCATACTATATGACGGACGAGCTTGCCTCGTGGTTTTTTTTTTTTTTTTTCCTTTACCTCGGGACTGTATACACCAAACGTGGCGAGCGACCGGAGTGATGGCAGACAATTGGCGGCTTGATAATCTCGAACACGTGATGTCCACATTGCGGACAGCTGCGGGAACCAGGGCGCTGACCATGCCGTCACAGCAGCCATCGATGCACATGCCGCAGGTCGTCGCAGCAGCCGCAACAGGCACTCCAGATCCCGAATATAGGTGCATAAAGTGCTGGCATAAAAACAAAAACAGGGAGTGTTCAAGCAACGCCCCGAGCTGGCGCCAACCAATTTCAAGAGCGGAAAAGGCAAAGCAGTTAAGAAGATCCAACCAATGCGTGGTAATGCTGCCCTGGCAATACAGAGCGATTCCTCGAGCGATGAGGATGTTCACCAGGTAAACATCTCCCCGTCCATTGGCATAAAAACACTTCAGGTGTCTGCTCACGCCTCCAACAGCATTAACGTCGAAGCGTTCCTTCTCGACATCCGATCGAGCTACCATTTTATCAAGCATAAAACACCGTTCACATCATTGGAGAGGGTTAACCCTCTTGTTCGGTTTAGTCAGGCGGTTACCAAAAGTAAAGCCGGAGAAATCGGCAAAGCAACAGTGGGAATAGGAAATACTACATTCCATGTTCCAAAAGCTGCGTACTCACCCAACTCGCCGTGTAACATCTTGTCAGCCGAAAGGCTTTGGAGGAAGAATAAAGTGTGGGCCCATAGACTTCTCTGACTCTCATGAAAGAATACAAGAAAGGATCACAGCCCATCGCAAGGCTGAAAGCAATTAACGACGTGTTGATGATCGTGCCCCTCTCACTGTCTAGTACACAATCGCCAACTGCCTTCAAAGATATCACCACGGCTCCAGCCGTCTGAAAACGCCTGTCAACCGCCGAACTCTGGCATCAGAGACTTGGACATGTTGGGACAACGATTCTGTCGAGAACGAAACAGGTAGCCATCGGGCTCGAGGGATCAGATGTCAGAGCTTGCACAATGTGAACCATGCCATCTCGGCAAGGTCCATAGGGTTGCTCTCGGAAACCACGACCAATACCTAAGGACCCCATCGACAAGATTCACGTCGATACCGTGGGTCCAGCGGAGCACGATATGTTACAACATCATCGCTGGATATTCATCTCCACAGACGCGAACAGCAGGTTTCGATGGGCAATCACAGGTACCATCAAAGAAAAAGCGGCAACGAGCCTGAGGGGCTTTATAATCCAAACGCAGCATCAGTACAGCAAAACTGTGAAACTCATATCTTCCCACGGAGGAACCGAATTAAAAAAAAAAAAGAAAGTTCATGACATTGCTCGAGTAAACGGCATGAGATAGATGTATCGGCACCTTATGCACCTGAACAGAATGAGACTGCTGAATAATCCAACAAGGTGATTATTCGACGAGCTCGAAGGGTACTTATAGACACCAAGACGCCGCCAGAGTTGTGGCCATTAGCTGTGCATTATTCATACTACGTAATCAATCACATCAAAACATCAAAACAGAAGCCATACCAGCACAAACGTTCGTGAAAGGCTTGGGCCAACCCACTGACGACCAATTAAATTTGAGCCACCTGAAAAGGTTTGGTTACAAAGCCTATCCATTGATCCAACCGAATGCCCAATCTATCTAAATGGGTTCCACGAGCAGATGTTGGCTGGTTTGTAGGGTTTCAACCGAATACGATGACAAACTACAAAATTCTTGTTTGGAGATGGAATAACAGACTCAACCCCTATCGACCCGTCATCATCATTACGCCTCATGTCTCGTTCGATGAGCAATCTGTCTATGGCGATTTGCTTACACTTACACAGCAGCAGCAGCAGACTGACTCCGGTTGGGCTAGCTCACCGGTTGATTCTCTCCACTGGGGCCATTCGACGACATATCAGCCCACGGGAAGCCCAGAGCACGTCGAAATTTTCCAAACAGTAGTCAATGAACTCTCAAATTCGGCTGCCACATCATCAAATGTTTACCCTACACCTTCGCAAGACGTTGTAATGGAAGACGAGGGCTTCCCGCCCGTGCCCAGCACAATCCAAGCCCAGTCATCACCGACACAGGATGTCTTTATGACAGATTTCCCGTCTCCGCAGCTCGAGGGGGAGAATGAAACCACCGAAGGAGTGACAAGCGTGCGAAGCGATCAGGAAGACCCGGGTAATTTTGGAATTGGAAAGCGTGGACCTGCGAACGAAGATGAAGAGGAAGTCGTGGAACAGGGGGAGCAACATCAAGAACTAGTCGAATATCATTACTTGGTCACCTCACAGCCAGGAGCGGAAATCAACATGTCAGACTGTGAGACGACCACTGACGAAGTACAATCTCAAGCTGAAAGCGAAGATAGCAATGCCCAAAACGCGCTCGTTGTGAGGAAACCAATGGAGAATGAAGTCCAAACTGCACAGGACTATCAAATGGATGAGTTTGCAGATGAGTCCAAAGAAATCATCGACACGCCAATGTTGCCATTTGAACCACCTAGATATGCGGGCAAGAAACGGCTACACTATCCTTCTCCGCCGCCAGCACCAGAAGAACGTGTCTGGACAAGACGTGGAAGATCAGTGGTCAAGCATGATTACAAGCGGTTGAATACCGGCGAGGACATATTCCCAGGAAATATTCCAACCATGACAGCAGCAGCGCAAGGAATTCCAAGAACACTCAAAGAAGCAGTCAAAAGCCCTGATGCGACCAAGTGGAGAGCAGCGGTACAGGCCGAAATCGAACGCCTGCAAGAATCCGGAACCATTGAAGTGATTGGCAGAACAGAGTTGCTAAAGCACCA
Organism: Piedraia hortae CBS 480.64; assembly: GCA_010093745.1. NCBI lineage: Eukaryota > Fungi > Ascomycota > Dothideomycetes > Capnodiales > Piedraiaceae > Piedraia > Piedraia hortae. The sequence continues at coordinate 5,968 of MU005998.1, forward strand.
AAAGGTGATGACAGGGAAGTGGGTCCTTGCGAAGAAGCATAATCCCGACGGATCTGTTGAGAAATAAAGAGCACAGTGGAACGCCCGCGGCTGTATCCAAGTGGCCGGTGCGGATTACACTGAAACTTTTGCGCCAGCTCCCTGGGCAGCAACTGGAAGAGTCCTTCTCGGACTGGCAATGCAGCATAGTTGGCATAGGATTCGGATGGATGCAGCCGCTGCATTCCTCAATCCAGACTTAGGCGTCGAACCCTACATTGAAATGTCAGAGAGATTCAAGCAGCCAGGGAGAATTATTCGCTTGTACAAAGCACTTTACGGCCTTAAACAATCGGTCGCGTTTTGGTACGATCATGCAAGAGTAAAATTACGACGCCTGGGATTCCGCAAAACAGATTCGGATGCCTGCTTGTGCGTCAATATGTCCAAAACAGCCTACATCATCATGAACGTTGATGACTTGCAGATCATCAGTAAATACAAGGAGGAGCTGGACAGAGTGGTCGCCGAACTTCACCAAGCATATCTGATGAAAGTCGTCACCAACAACCTCTACCTGGGCATAGAACTTCAAGAAAGTGATACTGAAATCAAGCTTAGTCAAACACACTATGCTTTGAAGCTGTTAAAGCGAAACGGCCTAGAAGAATGTAACCCAGCCCAGATGCCATTAGAAAGAATGTGTGAGCCCAATCCAGAGAAAGAGGCACCGTCAGCGAGACTCAAGGAATACGATCAGCTGATTGGAGGCTTGCAGTACCTGTCGAACCACACCAGGCTTGATATTGCCCATGCTACTAATCACTTGGCTCGATTCTTGGCTAATCCATTCTCGGACCATGTGGTAGCAGCTCGCCGAATTCTACGATATGTAAAGGGGACGATTGACAGAGGCATATTTTGTCGAAAGCAACAAGACGGTACGAACGTCGTTGCGTATTCCGATGCAGACTTTGCTGGTAACCCATCCACGTCAAGATCAACAGCCGGGTCTCTCATAATGCTAAACGGAGCGCCCGTTGTCTGGAGGTCAAAACTGCACTGGGACGTGGTACTCTCTTCGACAGAAGTTGAAAATTTGGCTCTAACTGAAACCTATCGCGAGCATTTGTGGGTGAGGAATCCCTTCGAGGAATTGAATGTCAACATCAATCAATCATCGAATGGCATCTCGATTTTCATTGACAATCAGTCAGCCATCGCGCTGACCAAAAACCATGATAATCATCGGTCGAAGCACGTCGATCTGCGAAACCACTTTTGTCGCAGGCAGTATGAGAGGAAGAATGTGGATGTCAAGTGCATTCCAACGAAAGAACAGAAAGCAGACTCCCTGACTAAAGCGCGGTCATCTATCCCTATCTTTTGGTCGAAACCGCGCACCGTGGAGTACTGAACTGAATTAGCAAGGGGGAGTGTTGTGAATATGCGGTATATTACGCGCATTATTAGTAATCGGTGTTCGTCTCTCGACTTGACGCGTCAACTAGTTTTCTGTAGTGAGTTGTATGCATACTGATAGACATCTACTCACAAATATAACACTATTCAACATCATAAACCATCCCGTTTGAAACATCTTCACTTGTAGCTGCTCAATACTACATGGTCCGAGATGCGTAAAGCTGAATCAAAAGTACTCCCTGGACAAGTGTTCCACGCGCTGCACCTGCACTAGCACCCATGCAGCCTTTCGCAGACAGCACTATCTCCGAATCTTTCTCCAATCTCCCCACCTGCGAAACAATTTTCCACCGGCTCGCAAGTATATGACATCCTCTCACCGCCCAGAGGAAGATGGCAATGGCCAGCGGAGGGTTGACCGAAAGATGTGTATACAAGAGGGGAATATGATACGCGCCCACGCAAGAGGTGGAATCGAACGCGTTCATCGCAAGGCACCACTTATCCCAATCCACAGAATACCACAAACCCGCGAAGCATCTGCAATCGATTGTTCTAGATCAAGCATAACATCCTTCTATGCAGCTATGGAATAGATCCCCCGCCATTCATTTCCTTGTGCATGCATATACATTTGCAACCGCGCCCCATCCTTTGGAGAAGGAAGCAGCGCCGTCGACATGCGTTAGGATCAGCATCAGCATCAGCATCGGCAGGGCAGGGCAGGGCAGAACACCGATGAAGCACCGGCAGGAAAGTTGGAAGATGATACGGATAGTAGACCATCCTAGTTCATAGAATTGAGTTGAGTATCATGACTTGGGTCCACCTCCCGTAGAAGCTCTATTTCGTCAGTTAGCTCCAGTCACTCTCTTTCGAGAATCCACACCGTGTGTTTAAAACCCAACAAGTCCCCAAAAGCAAAGCGAGAAATAGCGGTGTACAAAAAAAAGAACCCGTTCTCCACATGGTTTCTTTTTCCTAACGGTCAGCCATCGGCTCTGCTCGGCATTTGGATTTTTAGCAAATTGCGCCATGATCAACTTCCTTAGGGCTGAGATGTTGCTTTTCTTTTGATTTAGATTACTTCTGGGTTGTTACGGCTGATTTGGTCACTGCTTTATTGTGGCTACCGCGTGCAAGATGGGTGTGGAGTTGGGTGGCTTGTGGAAGCCGGGAAATGTGTGGCTGCATTTGACAAGCTGTTGTGGTGTAACACGATAGGGCTATTTCGTAGTCATAGATCTTGATGGGAATTTGTCTTAGGGGGTGGGGATAACTAGGTGGGCAATGGCCAGGGTGTGCGGTTGATTAGATAAGCGGTCTTGACTTAACTTAATGAGGCTATAGCGTAGCAGGTGTTGGTTGTGTTTCTTTTGGGGTATTCACAAGGCTCAAAGCTTCTAAGGAGGGGTTAGCATGTGGCTGATTTGACAAGCAGTTGTAGTGTAACTAGATAAGGCCATTGCGTACCGACGTTTTTCTTACATTTGGTTAAGTGGTTGTGGGTTCGGAGAAAGCTGAAAGCTTCCACGGTGGGGTTCAAGCGTCTGGACAGGTGGGCGGTTACGATGTAACTCAAATGGGTACTTTGGCTTGAAAGATAGGGGGATTTTTGGAGAGATCGTGGTGCTGGCTAGGAGCCTGAGTGGGTTGTGGCTGTGCTGACAAGATAAGACAGTTATGGTTTAACTCAATATGCCGATTGCTTACCTCCATCTAGGCTTGCGCTTCCCTTGAAGGGTTAGGGCCGAGTGTGGGATGGATTCTGGTGATTTGGAAGGATGAAGACTTTTATGATACGGCGAGGTCAAATCAAGTGGCTGAACTAAGAGATGATCATGGTGTGACTCGGGTAAACTATGCCATTAAACAACTCAGGGTTGAGGGACATTGCTTTTGTGTGATGGGGATTACGGAGTGAGATGTGATTGCGCTTGAAGGCCTCAGCCTCTTCCATGGTGGGTCAGAAAGAGGCTTCACCGGCAAGTTGATTATGGGCCCAGCAAGTATCCTAATGAATTCAGTAAGATCAAAGGACACGGTTATTTCATTCGCTACGGAAAATAAGGATGATTCGTAGCTACTGAAAACACACTTGCTTCGTGTGATTCTCCACAGGTGAATGCTTAATAAAATGACGACATACCCCAGCCCGACCGCTGCATTACTTCCCTCTTAATGTTCATGCTCGGTATAGAGATGTCTACCTGGGTATTCGTAAAGGTGATTATCGAAGCGTTGCGACAATGTTCATGTTGGATTGAATGTGTACGTTATGGGCGTGCGAGTTGATTCCTTTCAGCGGGTCGACGATTGCCCATTCGAAGTTTCGCATCAACTATTATAGATTCTTCGTTAGTGATTTGGTTTCTTTGTGGTGGGAAAATTGGTGGTTACCTCGTAGAGAGCTTTGTGTAACTCCATCATCGCAATGTGTCTGCCGAGGCAGAGGAAGCGCCCGCTGCCGAAGACGGTGTCAACGGTTCTCTTGTATCTTATTCTCGTCTCTGGGCTTGTGTTGATCCATCGCTCAGGGCGGAACAAATGCGCATCTTCGCCAAAGATTTCGGGATTGCGGCAGAGGGCGCTGTCGCAGGTGGCTACCTCAGTCCCTGCGGGAAAGTAGTAGCCCTTGATGGTGTCACCACCGGGTGGTGCTACCTTGGACTTGAGCCCAAACAACGGCGGGTACATGCGGAGACCTTCCCATAGACATGCACTGAGGAATGGAAGTCGCTGCGCTTCATTATAGGAGATGACCGGATACGATACGTCTGCAGCGGCAGCATCGACTTCAGCGCGCAGAATATTGTAGGCCACCGGTGTGCCGATGAGCAAAAAGAGAGTTATGCGCAAGACGGTAGAAGTTGAGTCAGAGCCGGCAATGATCTGCAAGAAAGCTTCAGCTTCACTCTGAAGTTGCGTTAAGCCGTGGCTGACAAAATGACCGAGCATATCATTCTTAACCACTTTGGGCTGTTTCTGCCCAGCTTGTACATAACGCTCTGCGACAGAACCGCGCGCAATGGCCAGCAAAGGACCCATGCCCACCCGATCCGTTTCTTTGGGTGCCGTCAAATGCTGCATCAACGATGACTGCAAGATTGCACGGAAAAACCGATGATTGACTGCCCACTCCAGTACAAGAGTGAACTGTGAAGTTTTCTCGTCATACTTCCACAAGTCCTTGTTCGCAGCCATGAAACCAAACGGACGGCCAAAAGCAACACTGCTGAGGACATCCAGGGTGAAGAACCTGACAACTGCCGCAAGATCCATGTCCCTACCACGGTATTCCCGGCGTATCAGTTCAATCAACTCCACCACCCGCTCATCGATGGTCGGCTCCAGAGTGTCAATGTCTCGACCGTTGTAAGCCCCGGATTCCTTGGACCGCAGCGTTGCGTGAACATGCTCATCTCTGGTCGAGAAAACAGTATCCTGGCGAGGGTCCAGCTTGACACCATTGTACCATTCAGACCGTCGCCATCGCGAGCCCGGAGCATTGAGATGCCGAACTATATCAGCGTCGTTTGTCACCAAGAGATTAGGTCCGATGCGTGCAACTGAGCCGTTCTCCTTAATGGCATCAAACTGAGCTTCGTGGACACGGGCTCGGCACGACTGCCAGAACAACCACGCGCGGCTGCAACCGGCCAAAAAGGGACCACCAAATTGGCGGAGACGACGGTAGTTCACGCAAGCGCCAACTATGGCATAGACCAAGAAGGCAGCGGCCACGAGCACCAGGGCACTGGCAAGTGCCATGTCTCGGACGAAATTTGCGCAAAGTCAATCAGAAACGGTGTGCAGCGCAATGCGCAAGTGTTCCAGTTTATTGGGAACGGGTGGGACAAAATTTCATGCTGGCACGGCGGGGGAGACTTGAGGCAGTTAGGGCAACTGAGAAGGGGCGTGAATGATAACAATCTGCAGTGGATGTGACGCGTTCAGTCTCAACGCTAAAGGCTTGAGAGGCAACGACGCTATGCTACGCCCCAACGGCAGTGCCGCAGACCGCTATTGCATTATGACCGGAGGTCCGCGCTGCCGCCTTCCGTGCTCGACGTTTGCGCGCACGTGGTTTGTGATGCAATCTAACGACGCGAAGAAAATACGCTTTCGCCGTGAGCTTCGGAGCTGCAGCAAACTTGCAGCTCATCGGTCTGATCCAGGCCGCAGCTTCAATCTATCATGATCCGAGCGGAATGAGCGGAACGAGCCCTCTCGCCAATCCCCGCGCATGCACGCGCTAAGGCACGCCCGCGCGAGATCTCGGGCGTACGCTCGTCATATAGATGGGGCCCCAATGGCTGTTGTCGCTTCCGAGATTACTGAAAGTAGCTACCATCAATAATGTCGGGCCGACGTTATTGACGGAAGCTAGTTTGAGGGATTGCGGTTCGCGGATACGCGCCGTTATGCTTGTCACTAGCCCCGAGCTTGATTTATTGAGCTTGTAGTACAAACGTTGTTGCTCCCGTTCAGGGCCCCGTCTCGGGTGGCGGGTTTACTGCAGGGTCTGCAGCTGGGATTTCCAAAGACCTTCTAGTTTGCAAACAGCCCCTCCGTCTCCAATGGCGTCGCGCAGTGTGCAGCCCCCAATTTCGAGATGACTGGTTACGCGAACCTCCTGGTCTGGGAGGTCGCTGGCCGGGCACCCTGGTCGGAGAAAAAGCCCGTGTGGCGTTTTCGACAGCCAACCGCGCACACAGGCGTGGCTGCCAAGCTCGGGCGGCTGCGCAAACAGCCGTCAAATAAGAGAGCCGTCTCAACCGTTACAATAGAAAAAGTCTGTTATCGGGACGGAACTCTGACTCTTTTAACATTTGGGGCCTCTTGCCTCAACTAGCTGGTCGTCCACGACTCGTTTGTCTTGTTGCCTCAGGCATCCTTCCCACCCAGTGACCACCCTCCTACCGACGCAGCGGTATCGTAGCCATCCTGAAATGACTTTTGCACACCCGCTCGTTGTCCCGCCCCGCCCGTGCTCCGCTGTAAAAGTCTGCTCTGTAGCCGCCGTTCATGCCTGCAGCTGTTCCACTGTCCTTGAATCGTAGACTGCCAAAATGAACTCTGACAGTAATCCCCACAATCTCGCGGGTCGTGTGCTGTTCGAGGACAACGTGAATAGCGAACACGACGGCCATGTCTTCGTCAATGACCATAGTGGACATCACGGTGCAGGCGAGGCGCTAGAAGCCATTAGTGACGAGTCTGCCAGTGAGTACGCTGATTCTGGATTTGGCGATGGCACTTCGGCTACCGACTCGTTACGCTCGAGTATATTCGACTACGAGGTCGAACATGGCCGCAGCTACCACGCCTTTCGCAGAGGAAAATACGTAATGCCCAACGATGAGCGCGAGCAGGAACGCATGGACATTCATTATCATACACTCAGATTCGTCTTCCAAAACCGCCATTTTGTCGCACCTATTGAACAGCTTACGTCGGTCTTGGATGTAGGAACGGGAACTGGCATTTGGGCAATGGACGTGGCCGATGACTATCCTGACGCCCATGTTATCGGCATTGACCTCAGTCCCATCCAACCCACTGCAGTGCCACCGAACCTCGAGTTCCTAGTGATGGACGCAGATGAGCCGTGGGACTACCACAGTCGCTTCAATTACGTGCACACTCGGCTTATGAACGGCTTCTCCATTCGAAGCTGGCCCTTTTTCTACGAACAAGCCTTTGAGGCTCTTCAGCCAGGTGGATGGGTAGAGAACCAGGAATTCGACGTGAAATTCGGCTGTGACGACAACACACTACCGCTGAACAGCGCGTGTGAGCAATGGGCAACGTTGTGGAACGAGGGCATCCAACGCTTTGGCCTCACCGGTCGTTGCTATCCTCAAGTCATGAAGGAACAAATGGAGGCCGCTGGTTTTATCAATGTTACTTGCAGATTCTTCCGCATGCCCATAGGCCCGTGGCCCAAGGATAAGGCTTTGCGCCAAGCAGGTCTGTTCAACATTGTCGGTTTCCTTGACGGCGTCAGCGGTCTGAGCCAACGTGTCTTTACCAAGGGTCTCGGTTGGACCGTAGACGAAATGGAACTCTTGCTCATGCAAGTCCGAGAGGAGCTAAAAAACAAACGAATCCATACATATTTTCCCATGTCTGTTGACTTCCTCGAAGGATGTGTTGGATGCTAACGGTCTGCAGATATGTTGTTTACGGCCAGAAGCCGTATGCTTGATATTACCTTCGGCGTTGCGGTCTCCGCGGATGACGGATTGACTGAATGATATTTGCTTGGCATTTCAACTGTTCATGAGGAAACGTTTCAATATTTCAGAGAGCGTGCCGTATCATCCATATACTGCTCCATACTTGGCCGTCTCTCAACCTGCCAACATTATAGGCTTCCAGAGAAGAGGTTGATTGTTCATGTCAGCAGAGATGACTCATTGGATACTTTGCCAGTAGCAGAACATGCATGCCTCTACACACCCTTATCTTTTCAACCAGGATTCGAGCCCATTCGCCATTAATGTAGCCTTCGACTCACTTTTACCCACTTCATTCATAGTCGCCTATTTCAACGCAGCAGCAGCAGCAGCAGCAGGCCTAGTCTGTTCCTCCTTGATCTTCTTACATTCTGCTGGTGCCCTTGCCAGTCTTGCTGAGATGATATCCATGTGAATCTCTTGTCCAAACATTTCCAGAAGGTACACTGTCTTAATAGTCAGCTTTGCCTTGAGTCGAGGAGGTGCACACTTCATCAGGTGTCCAGCGAGAGTACTGTCTACTGAACCGTATATCAAGTTCGGGTGGATTGATGGGGATCCAGCCTTGGACTGTGTTCGCTAGGATTCTGTTGGGGTATGGGATCTGGTTCCGTATCCAGTCGGGGGAGATGGTATGAGCTTTGTTCTTCTGCGAAGTGCTTTTGGTGGCATCTTTGGTGCTGTCTTTAGTGACAGCTTTGGGTGATGTCTGTATATCATTTCTTGAATTGATGCGTGAGGTCGATCGAGTATTGCATGTCATATCTGTTAGAGTACTGGGGGTGGGAAGTGTGAAAGCTGTTTTGAAGGATGGAAGTGGCCATGGTTTGGAGGCAGCGTTGGGAAGGAGCTGCGGTGATTGTCCCTATAGCTCACGCCTGGAGATCTTTGCCAGAGTGCAGTACAGCTGTTCAGTCACGCGAATGCTGGGAGGCTGCCATATTCAAAACCATGTGAAAGTTTGCAGTGGGTGGTTTGGTGCAGTCTTGGCGCAGGTGTCCAACGCCGATCATTTCCAATCTCAGCCTAGCCCAAGTCGTCCGCAACGCCAACGTTGAGCGCGCCGCGACCAATGTTCGACACCCTCTGCAACTTTCCGCTGAGAGCCGATCTGTTTGCGCAAGATGTTCACCCTACAGCGCCGCTCGTCGCTGTCGGCCTCAGCACCGGCCATGTGGAGACGCTGAAGCTGCCACCCGCCGAGGCGCGCCAGGGCGTTGTCGACACGCAATGGCAGACGCGACGCCACAAGGGCAGCTGCCGCGCTCTGTCGTATTCTGTCGACGGCAACCAGCTGTATTCGGCCGGCACCGACGGTATCGTCAAGGCGGCGGACAGCGAGAGCGGACAGGTGGTGGGAAAGGTGGCCGTGCCGCGCCGCCACGCCAACGTCGATCCTCCGGCCCTCGTTCATGTGCTGAGCTCCCAAACCCTGCTCCTTGGAACTGACTCAGGAGCTCTTCATATCTTCGACCTCCGCGATCCAGCCCCGCATGTCCCTGCGAGCGAAAACAAGGCGGCCTTTACCACTCCGCGCCCGGCCCAAACGCACTACCCACACATCGACTACATTACCTCCCTTACGCCTCTCCCTCCTTCTGCTACCAGCACAAGCGGATATAGCAAGCAATGGTTGTCAACAGGCGGCACGACCCTCGCCATAATCGACCTGCGAAGCGGCGTGCTCGTCAAAAGCGAGGACCAAGAACAGCTTTTACTAAGCTCTGTTTATATCACAGGTCTGCGCGCAAACAAGAGCAAGGGAACGATAGGCGAAAGGGCGTTGGTGGGCGGCGGTGACGGGGTTATCACTTTGTGGGAGAAGGGCCATTGGGACGACCAGGTAGAGCGGATCGTTGTCAGCCAGGAACAAGAAACCCTGGACTGCCTCGCGCGTGTTCCAGAAACTATCGCTGGCCGAAATAAAACGGTTGTCGTCGGTCTTGGTGATGGCTCGATTCGCTTCGTCAGCCTCGGCCTGAATAAAGTCGTTGGTATAGAGAAGCATGATGAAATTGACGGTGTTACGCAAATAGGATTTGATTTCGGTGGGAGGATGATCAGCGGCGGAGGCCACTCGGTCAAGGTCTGGCAGGATCAGAATGACGCAATTGATGGGGCTAGCGCCAGTGGGGAAGAGTTGGACAGCGGGGACAGCAGGGGAAAGCGAAAGGCGCACGGCGATGGCTCAATGAAGAGCAACGGCGTACGTTTTGTCGGCTTGGACTGATGACTCTACTCATCTCGCGTCGGCTGCCGGCAATTTAGCCGTCCAGACTGATCTGCGCTTGGGAAGTGCGTGAGCATAAAAGGGCTTAAAACGACTGCTGTTAGACCTCTTAATCCAAGGCAAATACCGGAATTCAGGAGATCTTTCCGCATAAAGGCACAACTTCGGTTTAGTTACTTTTGAGCTAGCGAATCCCACATCCCTTGCCTGACACTTGAAGCGTACATTGGAAATTCAAACCGTTGGATGAGGAACGTCTCCTTTACCGCTCCATTTGAAACAGCATCTCGTACACATGTGTGGACTGTACACTACTATTGACAATCGATCATTCCATGCCACTGTGCGGAGTGCCAGTGTATAGACATATAAGAGCTTCACGAGAGTTAGCCCAAACATATCAAGTTGAACGGAGTTGACGAATGAATGAGAAAGCTTTACAGAAAGGGTTAAGTAATCAACCTTCCAAAACGGTCGTCATTTCAGAGTAGAGTAGAAGGCCTTAAACTAAATCCTGTCCGGGGGAGCCACGATGACTTAGCCAGCATCGACAGGCCTTTCTCAAAGCACAACGTTCGAAAAGGCGGTCAATTATCCATCGCAGGTAAGTCTGATGCAGGTATTCCGGCGGCAAGGGAAAACTCAGCAGAATGACATGCAGCAAACTGTAGAGGATTTCCATCTCCATAAGCTACCCCGAAATAAGGTTTGGCCTGGATTGTATTGGGAACCCGTGCCGTGGTCAACAGCTGAAATTTCAGCGTGATGGATGAAAAAGTTACTAAGAGATACAAGGCTACAGTTCCCACGATTGCTCTTCAACCTGGTTGTTCAGCTACGTCATGTAACGTAGCTGAACAACTGATGAAACTTTCGGTTGAAAGTCCTTAGGGGCTGCAATAAATAGCCCTACTACTCCATCATCTCCCGTCATAGTCCTCTTTATCAGATCAATCTTCCAAAGACCCAGTTGAAAGGCCCTTAAAACGCAATTTAAGCCCAAAACCCGATCAAACCTCCAAACATATGGAAGACTAGAGGTAATGGCAGACCCACAATGACCTTACCAAGTCACTAGAACGGGTATATACGCAATACCTACGTTGAAATCGACAAAATCCGCAATACTCTCTTTACACCAGCGGAGCTTCACTCCCAGGACAGCAAACACCTTTCCTAACCTTGATGAAGAATGGCCAGCATGACTATCCCAAAGAAGCTACAGAACATCCTATGAAGAACGCCTAGAGAAACAGTTCTAGCCTACTCCAAATTCAAGGGATCAGCTTGTCTACGCATTTGAGCAACCCGCTGCTTTACGCCTCTTTTTCAGCGGCAGTGGAGTGATTGTCCAGATACCTCGAGCACATTACAGCCTAGTCGTGCGTAATGACTTGTTCGGCAAAGATGGGGTCTGTATAAAGACTATGATATAAACCTCCTTGGGCGGGGTTTGATTTGATGGCAGTGGAATATTTGCGAGTGTTGGGCTTCTCTAATCTTGGATCGATGTTGGAGGGAAAGCCATTAGGGAAAGCAAGCGATGTATGCCATTTTCGATACTAAATATTAAGAAAAACATTGACATTAATGGTGGGAAGGGGTGATGTTCGATTGTTGGATGATGTGTTGACCTTTGATCCGTTTTCATTGCTGGAGTTCGCAGAATGTATATGATAGAATTACGACGGAGACGGTATAGATTGAACCAAGATAGAGCATTGAAGACGATAAACCTTGATAGTGCACTTTTACAAAGCTTCTCGTCGGAGACACAGGCCAGTCGTTTGGTGAGATGCGCAAATGCAAAGTTGTGAACTTTCAACCTGATTACGGTAAATGCCTATTATAGGTAGTATCTTGTCATTTCTGCTCTCCCCCAATCATTTCAAAAAGCTGATCAATTGATAGCCAAAGAGTGCGTTCCGCTGCCAACTCCTCATCGTAGCGATCTACTCTTCCAGCGAGCAGATAACGAAACCCTGGGCAATAAACAAAGTTCTAAAATGAATTTATGTACTCCCAGTACTCGGGGTACCAAGCGGCACATTCCCTGTCAATAATGGCGGCGAGTTTGTGCGTGTCTTTTCGGACCAAGATGTTTCCGGCATGAAGGTCCGCATGAGAAAAGCGAATTCTGTATTCGCGCTCATGAACCTTTTTAACGTAATCACCAAGATAACTGGGATCGACACCCCCACGTAGCTGGTAGTGAAAGTCCGCGCAAATCTTGTGAGGGCCCGCTAGCATTACTGTACTCAGACGGACTTCACGAAAAGGGCCACCCTCGGTGATACTATTTTCTCATCAAGTGGTTCCAATTGACGCAGCTGGACGACGCAGGAAGCCACATCATCTGCAAGTGATGTTCTTTCTGAAACTGACATTCTGTTTCAGAGGTCTGGAGTTAGTTCATCGCAATCTGGCACGTATTCAATCTCAAAACCAGGACGACCGCGCAGGTGAAATCCTCAGTAAAGCCTAGGCACAGCAATAGTTGTGTGCTTCAAGACATAACGCAGCGCTCCAATCTCGGTCTTTTGGCATGGCAATTTAAACATGCGCCGAGAGCCGGCCCGTCTTGGATAACTTCCATAGAGCTGTTTTCCCAAACCAAAGGCGGCACAACAGAACTGTTTCCTTCCATGTGAGCTCTGAAGGCAAGACAACGTTATCAATGCGCGGCTTTTGCAAAGCGAGCTTGAGGCATTTCCCTGCAGGGCTAAAGCCAGGTGAAGTCAATTTTTGCTCGTTTTGCGTATAACGTTGCACATCGAGGGAGCTATCATCACAGTGATTTCACCACGGTGCTTTGGTGCAAAGGGAAAATCAAAGACTTGTGGGTTACGAAAGCTAGGACTATATTAGTAGCGAACGCATTTACGTGTGGAATGGTCCCACTAAAGCTCATGTTTAAGTTTGACACACTGTTGCGTCTAAATCTTAAACAGATAAGAGGCTATCTGTGACGGCAGGTGAGCTGCTACATGTGTCCGATAGAAATGATCCCATCGTAAAGTCCCTCACATGTTCGCAGCTTCAAGCGAACATTATTGTCTTGGAGTTTGTAGAGCAAAGGGAAGAATGCTGCCATGGTTCGGATGACACCTACGTGGCCATATGGAAATTACCTGAGTCCATATTTGAAGGCTTGCGCAGTTCTCACGCTTTTTGATACAACGTGATTTGTTCTAGTGCACCATACCCTCGTCTGAGTTGGTCTGCTTGTGGGTCATTCATCGCTACGAGCTTTCACTTATCGTCTGCATCAAGCAACTTTCTAGTAGTAATCTTGATTGGCAAGCTGATGGCCGACGTTACACTTGATTAGGTGGCACATGAACTGCAACATCTGATGGTCCGATCAAACTTGTAAGACTTGGGCTCGACAGGCCATTGTGAAACAGGGAGGCGGCCTTCCAATTGGAAAGAGTCGTTTTAAAGAATCAGGAGGGACTGAGGCCAGTATCTGGTTCAAAACTGTGTTGGGCATTTGAGACTCTTGCATAGCGTCGGTTTTGGGCTGCCGCAGTTGAATCCTTGCAACCCTAGCAGTCCTAACCCTGGCGGGGCAAAGTTGGTGGGGGGAGGGAAATTTGGGTGACAGCGAAAGTCACATTCACATAGAACATCTTGCGCCTTGCGCTTCCATAGCTCGCATCTGACCGCACGCGCTGTCTTGCATCCGCTTCCTCACTGACTATAGACTTCATGAGCATCTGATACAGACTGTAGCAACGCCGATGGACTCCCAAGTGGAACAGGCCATTGAGATCTCCTTCGACCCCCGATCTAACCAACAGATCAAGGCCCAAGCCTACGACTTTCTCACGCGTCTCCGTGAAGATGCCAGCGCATCACAGCTATGCCTGGAGCTGTTCACCCGGACCCCGCCGCCATCGGAAGTGGTGCGGCTGGTGAGCATGGAGATGGTAAACAATGCCGTGCAGACACAACATCTTGACCTGCAGAGCCTGCTGTATGTAAAGGAGAATTTGATGCGCTACGTGCGGCAACAGTACACACCTGGCGCCACAAACTTTGATTCGGCCCCGATCCAAAACAAGCTCACGCAGACGCTGACTTACCTCTTCACTTTCTTATACCCTTCGGAATGGAGCTCTTTCTTTGATGATTTTCGCAGTATAGCAGCAGGATCCGGAGAAATGGGCACCGAAAATCCCGCAGCTACCGTACTCTTTTTACGCATTCTCAGCTCAATTCACGATGAAATTGCTGATGTCATGATCTCAAGAACGCCAGACGAGCAGAAGAGGAGCACAGCATTAAAAGATGAAATTAGAGCGAGGGATGTGACCAAGGTGCGCGTGTCGTGGCAAGAAATCCTGTCTAGATGGCGCCAGATGGACCTGAGCATCACTGAGCTGTGTCTCCGGACACTGGCGAAATGGGTTGACTGGGTGGACGTGAACGTGGTGCTCAATGATCGCGTACAGATGGCATTACTTGAGCTGGCCGGCCAGCAGGGCAATTTCTCCAGTGACAGCAACGAGGCACGGATCCGAGATGCTGCCATTGACACTTTCACCGAGACGGTGGGCAAGAAAATGCCTCCTGGCGACAAGCTGGAACTCATCCGCTTCTTGAATCTCCGCCATATCGTCACTCAGCTCGTCGCTAGCCCGGCTTTGGCAGCTGGTGATACACCCGACTACGACACTGACCTGGCAGAAACAGTGGCAAAGCTAGTCAATACCGTCGTTTTTGTCCTAGTCAAGATTATCGAAGGCTCCAACGGGGCGACGAAGGCGCAGGCTGAGCAACTGCTGCAGGAATTTCTGCCACATCTCCTGCGTTTCTTTTCTGACGAGTTTGATGAGGTCTGCTCTACCGTCATACCATCCACAACCGATCTCCTGACAATGCTTCGCCGCAATGTTTCTGGCAAGCATGCTTCTTCCTCGCAGTATACGCCAATGCTACAGCCCATCTTGAATGCAATCATTGCAAAGATGAAATACGACGAGAGCGTTTCTTGGGGAGAAGAAGACAGTACTGACGAAGCCGATTTTCAAGAACTACGCAAAAGACTATATGTGCTTCAGCAAACCGTTGCCGCGGTGGACGAGCAGCTGTACATTGATACGGTGACGCGAACTGTTATGTCCACTCTGTCACGGCTAAGTACGGTAAGGATCAGTTGGCACGATATCGACTTGGCACTGTACGAAATGTACCTCTTTGGAGAGCTGGCGGTGAAGTCTGGAGGCTTGTACAACAAGAATGTACCGTCAACTCCCCCTGTTGATCGCTTGATCGAAATGATGCGCCTCATGGTTGATGGAGACTTGGTGCAGTACCCACATCCTGCTGTGCAGTTGCAGTACATGGAAATATGCGTGCGCTATGTTCAATTCTTTGAGCACAATACTGCAAGTATTCCCAAGGTTCTAGAGAGCTTTGTCAATTTTGCCCATAGTGACAATACGCGAGTGAGGCTTCGCGCCTGGTATCTCTTCCAGCGTTTCGTTCGGCACCTAAGGGCACAGCTTGGCAATGTTGCACAAATGGTGGTAGGCGCAGTTGCCGACTTGCTGGTCATCAAGGCCGAGGCACCTGACACTTCAGACGACGATTTGGTGTCCAGCGAAGAAAATGTGCAGTCTGTGGATGCCACCCTGAACAGCCAGCTTTCGCTCTTTGAAGCTGTTGGTCTTGTGGCCTCAACGCAATCAGTGCCGGACGAGACCCAGGTGACGATTGCCAACTCGGTAATCGAGCCTCTGAAAGAGGATATGCATAAGCATCTGCCAGCTGCCACTAGAAATGACCCTAGCGCAGTTTTGCAGGTGCACCACATCATAATGGCGTTTGGCAGCTTGGCCAATGGGTCTTCGGTTTGGGCACCAGGCGCCAAATCAGGTCGCCCACCTCCCACTGCCGTTTCTGAAGCATTTCTTGGAGCCAGCGAGGCCACTCTCTATGCCCTCGAGGCACTACAGACCTCCTCAGACATCCGCCAAGCTGCGCGCCATGCGTTTTCGCGTTTTCTGGGCGTGCTTGGAAGCCAAGTCCTACCGCAGCTACCTCGTTGGATCGAGGGCCTCCTATCATCAGCCTCGTCCAATGATGAGATGGCCATGTTCCTGCGCACGCTTGGGCAAGTGGTGCATGGCTTCAAAATGGACATCGCCGGCATCATGGGCCAGATGCTTCCACACCTTCTCAGTCGCGTCTTCAGCGGCATGGCGCACCCAGCAACTGGCACCGATGACGAGATTCAGCTGAAGGAGTTGAGGCAGCAGTACGTTAATTTTATCCTCCTGCTGCTCAACAATGACCTCCAGGCGGTCCTTTTCAGTCCAAGCAATGGACCTCTCTTGCAGGGCATCGTCGATTCCCTCAAGTGCTTCGCCTGTGATACCTCAGATCCCCAGTCCGCACGCCTCAGCTTCTCAGCCCTTATCAGAATGGTCAAAGTCTGGGGTGGTGATGATATCGACCTACATGCCATGCCCACATCGACCAACGATGGGTTTGATCAGTTCGTCGTCAGCCAAGTAGCGTCTCTTCCATGGGCCTTAATCAACGGATCGGGCTTCAACCCCAATGATGCGCAGATGAGGAGTGTCCTGCAAGAAGCAGCCAACCTCCAATGGACTATCCTCCGCAAGATGGGGGCGTTATACGGCGAGCAGCTCCAGCGAGAACTGCGCAGCCTCGGGGCAGATGATGCCTCTGTGCAGAGGTATCTCACTGAGATATCTGCAGCTGCGCCGGCTTTTCGCAAGTTTTTCGTCACTTTCATACAAAGTGCCAAGAGATAGCGTCTAACTAATGGTACTTCACATCAATCCACTGTGCCTCTTCCATTGCGGAACCGAGTTTGTATCTTCTTCCAGATGCCTGTACCACCATGTAGTTCAGGTGAGGTTGGCAGCGTTGAATATCAATCGAGAGCAGATATAATCGTTATGCAGTAGACCACTCTGATGCCCATGACTACTTGTATTTCCATTCCCAGCAGACCACTTCGACTGTCCTAGATATCCTCCAGAAGGGATTTGCGCGGGACATTGAGGCCCCCTACAACTAAACCCCTCGATAGCGATCAGTTACTAGACTGGCAATTTTCACGTCCTGCATTTGTCCTTGAGCTTAGAATCCTCGAAAAGATTGCTTGCATAGCTTTGAATTCAGAGATCATGTCAAAAGATGGCACATACAAGCGGTCAGCCTCGTAAAACAGAAAATCATCAATGAAGCTGTTTTGTCAAGGGTTCAATTTGTGCATCATCAAAAATACGTATAAATTCTGCAGATGTTATGAACTTTCGAGGTCTTCTGTCGTGTCTTGTCACGTTTATCTTTGATCTGTCGGCGGTCTGACAGCAAAACTTGCAAAATATGTATTCCCGACGTTATTGAAAGGATGATTCATCCATTTCAGTATTGGATAGTATGGAGGGTCTCTGTGGGCAGCTTCCTAAAAGTAAGTGTTGCATAAGCGTTCCACGGGTAAATTATGTATACTCTAGCTCCTAAGCATACCAGCCTCTCTCTCTCTCTTTTTCTCCGAGTTTATTCTTAAAGCCCCCGTAAATTATCGATTCCCAACCCAGCTATCGAGTTCAATGTCCTCCTCTGACTCCTCTGCATCCCTTCTTCGCCCACGAGACTAAACTGCTGAGCGGGTCACACCCCCTCCTCCACCTCTTCATCTTCCGTCTCACCCGTAGAATTCCTATTCACATTATCCTCCTCCTTCTCAGTAACATTCTTCACATCCTCCGCCCTTCAGCGCCGCTCGCAAAAGAAAACCTCCACCACTCATTCCTTTCCGTCCCCAAACCGCCGGATCCGGCTTGAGCATCGACCCTCGTTCACGCAAAAGCGTCTTAGACGAATAATTGGAATAAAGTGGCCCCACCAATTCGCCTCAAGAAACCCGATCATCCTGTGGAAGTAGGTGTGCATATGCGCCCCACGAAGTCTCTACATTGGGAAATGAGGCAGGATCGAAGGTGGGAGCTCGAGGATCTGCTGAAGAAGTTGTGGGAGTGGTGGGATATTCGTGGTGATACCTTCCGGGGAGCCTGGGAATGCGGTGGGGGCACCTGTAGCGATAGTGCTCTCGTGGATGGGAGTGCGAAGCGGCCCGAACAAGGAGGACGTAGCGATAGACGGAGATTATCGACAGAGATAGGAACGATGCAGGTGGATAGGAGTCAATACCAGTGTCGATATGACACTGTGAATGACAATATATGTGTCTGTATCTCTATGAGGAGACGTCGGAATATTCTGTACCGGTAGGCTGGTGACGCCACGTCGCGATATGAGTCATCTATGACTCACCAGCCTACAGTAGTGGGGCGCATTCGCCATATCACATCTGATATGTCCCTGAAGGAAAACGAGTATGAAGGAAACTTTTAAATCAACCCGGCGGAAACGAGACTGAGATATCTACCTATATTCATCTCTGACTCCAATGACTATTTTCTGCCAACGTGATTCATCAGTGGCATGGGCCGTTCCGCCTGCCGACTCCAATCCTATAACAAAAACCTCTGTGAGGAATAACCTAGGGTGCAGCCGTTAGTGTAGGTGGTATCGCTGAGTTGCTAAGCAAGTGCCCCGCATATGCGCTAGCGGTGATGCTTGGCACTAACAAGAGGTAGGGAGCGGCTGCTGCCGCTAGGCCGCAGTATGGCCTGATAGCTTCGTTGGGCTCAACATGCCTCCAGGGCGTAGGAAGGAAGGTAGGATGCACCAGTAACCGAAATTATTCTATCTCATCCTCGAACTTTCGTTGGGAACCTGGCGATATTCCCACCCGCTGCGACACAGTATGTTATTCGCTTGCTTAGACCATGCACATGTTTTTGTGATGATTGCTGGACCGAAACGCATTTGACAGCAGGCATTGTCCACTGCGGCGCTTTCCGTGGGATATGCGATCAGTGTCTTCACCTTGAGCGTGAGAACGAAGATAGGGACCTTGCATGTTTGTAGGACTGCGAGGCTATTGCAGCCGACGATCTAAATCCCATTTCCAACGGGGATAACAGAGTTCTCACCGCGGGTGAAGATGCTGTAGTTGACATAAGGAGTGGGAAGCACTTCGTATGCAAAGTGCAAGGCGTTCTGAGGCACTGTAGCAGTTTGATCGCTTCACTGCAATTCATGGTTCATGTTGTCCCCTTCAACATAGCGGGTCCAACTTTAGCCGCAAACACTGCGGCGCGTATACTTGCATGATTGGAGGACTGCAAAGCATTTGGTGCTTCTGATACTAGATTCATTCTGTTGCAGGTCCAGCAGAGCTCACTGCAGAATGCTATTGTTAATCAAAAAATGCTGTGGTTGACAGAAGGAGAAGAACGCGCCGAATGGGCGTTCCCGACATGCAGCAGTGCGTGCGCGTTGAAACTCATCGCGGACCGACGCCTAGCTATCCCTGATGGAACTACTCAGGAGCTCCGATCCCTTGGTGATGATAAGCTCGCTTTGCCCTCTGCGGTGCCGGCCTGCGCGAGAAGGGTTTTACCGCAGCCTGGCAAGCCGCAGAATTACACCGCTGGGAGTTGAGATGTCGAGAGTCCGGTACTTCTTGGGCCTTGTGATAGGGTTCACAATTGCCTTTTGCAACGCTCTGCACATGTCAGCCAAGCCCCCAATGTTGAACCAGTAGATGTCGGGCTTTGGGGTAAAGACCTGCATGGAACGCCGCAATGGATAACAGTGGTACTTCAGGCTTCGGGATGCTGACATCTCTTGAAAGGGCGATAAAGAGTTTCAATTTCTTGACTTCGCTAATTATATCAACCGAACCGCCGAAGACTTGTTGGCACAGTGCGTCACAGTACCGTCCTCCGAGCCAGGAATTGCTTTACTCGCGAAATTAGAATGATCGGCACCCAAAAAGCCACCAGTGAGATTTGCGAGTTAGCAGACTTGGTACGGTGCTCAGAGGAAAAGGTTCAATAAGTCCCAACAACGAGAACAATCCAGACTCCTATCTACTGGGAAGCTATGATGTTATAAACCAATCCAGAAGCGCCGTTCATTCGTGCGTGGTAGCGAGCGTAGCGATGAATAACTAGCAGGGCGCGTCAGTGTATCAAATTGGGTTTAGACAACCTCTATACTGACTAGAACGTAACAACTTGGAGGTTGTCACGAAATTGGTGGTAGCTGTAGTGCGTGATGCGGCCCGTACCACGTAGACCCGCCCGCGTCCCGTTCCGTCCGTCCGGGAATCTCCGTAACATTGTCAAATCATCTCTTTCTCACATTGTACAATCTCCGGTTGACGAACACGATATCAACGCTACCTACTATATCGCATAGACCTCTACCGACTTGCTACTCATGGCTCTTTGGCATTTAGAAGTGAAATCACGCACAACGATGTTTAGACCTCCACTATCACGATCTTCCGACGTTCTACTGGGAATCGACGAGGTGTAGTGTGACCCCTAAGTATTGTATGATGTTTTTCTATCTACTGAGGTCGAACAGTAAGGAGCCGCTCTTGAATCTTAGTTCCACAGCCTCTCCAGATCACACAATCTCTTCCAGCATGACCATCTTCAGACGAGATCACGGAGGGCCAGGATTTTAGCCTGGCTACTCTGCAAGACATAAGGTCGAGCAGGCGCTTGGAAGTCCGCTGGTTGTCGAGGATGATGTGGGTGTTGGTGGGCAGCTTCGAACGGTCAAGATTCCATGCGGTGTATGCTGCATATACCCCGCATTCGTTCCATGATGTAATGCATCTACGTATCGTAAGACTATCGAAGTTTGAGATAGCCGTCGGCTTTCCTTATCAAACCTTCCGTCCCCGCATAACCCCGCTCTTAGATAGTACAAGTAGTAAACGAAACCATTCTCCATAGACTACATCTAAAAATGAGCCTCACCGTCGACCTCACCGCGCCCAACGGCACGAAATACACCCAGCCAATCGGACTCTTCATAAATAACGAATGGGTCCCCTCCAGTAACAACGAAAAACTAACCTCCATCAACCCCACAGACGAATCGGAGATCGTCTCCGTCTACGCCGCGGGCCCCGAAGACGTCGACAAAGCAGTCGCCGCAGCAAAAGTGGCCTTCAAACCTGGGAGTCCATGGCGCAAAATGGCACCCGAAGAGCGGGGTGCACTCCTCTACAGACTTGGCGATCTCATAACCAAAAACCAAGCTCTCCTTGCCACAATCGAAACATGGGATAACGGCAAGCCCTACCGCGCCGCGCATGATGAAGACGTAGCTGAAGTAGCAAAGTGTATAAAATACTACGCCGGGTGGGCGGATAAAGTCCACGGGCAGGTAATCGACACTGGGCCCGCGAAGCTCGCCTATACGTTACGTGAGCCGATAGGTGTGTGCGGGCAGATAATCCCATGGAACTACCCGCTTGCGATGGCGGCGTGGAAAATTGGGCCGGCGATTGCGTGTGGGAATGTTGTGATTCTTAAAGCAGCGGAGCAGACGCCATTGTCAATTCTTGTGCTGGCGAATTTGATCAAAGAGGCGGGGTTCCCGCCGGGGGTGATCAATATCTTGAATGGTTATGGAAAGGTGGCAGGGAATGCGATTGTGCAGCATCCAGGGATTAATAAGATTGCGTTTACGGGGAGTACGGCTACGGCGAAGGAAATTTTGAAAGGGGCGGCGCCGACGATGAAAAGTGTTACGCTGGAGACAGGGGGGAAGAGTCCGCTGATTGTGTTTGATGATTGTGATCTGGATCAGGCGGTTAAGTGGGCCCATATGGGCATCATGTCCAATGCTGGACAGATTTGTACGGCTACGTCGCGGGTGCTCGTGCAAAAGGGGATTTATGAAAAGTTTGTGGAGGGGTTCAAGGCGACAGTTAAGGAGAGATCAACTGTTGGGGATCCGTTTGATGAGAAGACGTTTCAGGGTCCGCAAGTCAGTAAGGCGCAGTTTGACCGTGTGTTGTTGTATGCGCGTGCGGGAGAGGAAGAGGGCGCCACTCTCACAATGGGCGGGCATAATCACTCGGATAAGGGGTTCTTCATCCAGCCGACGATTTTTACTGATGTGAAGCCCACGATGAGGATCTTCCAGGAAGAGGTTTTTGGTCCATTCGTTGTGCTCGTGCCGTTTGAAAAGGAGGAAGATGCGATCAACCTCGCCAACGATTCGACATATGGCCTGGGTTCTGCTATCTTCACTCAGAATCTGACCAAGGCGCATAGAGTTGCCGGGAGGATCGAGTCTGGGACGGTGTGGATCAATTCGTCGCAAGATAGCGATTACCACATTCCGTTTGGAGGAGTCAAGTACTCTGGAATCGGTAGGGAGTTGGGTGAGGAGGGTCTGCATGCGTATACGACGGTCAAGTCTGTGCATGTTAACATGGGGACAGAGTTGTAGGTATCTTACGAGATTATGATTAGCTGAATTTACACAGGTTTGAGGTGATATGTCCTCCACTCGTCGGGAGTGACCTGTCCAGGGCTTCCCACAAGGACATCTTCGCCTCTGTTTCCTTTCGGGAAAGCCATGACATGCTTCACTGACGTTCTGCTTAACATTACCGTTAATAGGCGGTCGAATCCCAGCGCGATGCCCGCGTGCGGCGGACATCCACTTCCCAATACCTTGATCAGATGATCAAAATGTGCCCTCGTTTGCTCAGGAAGGCAGAGAACCTCCTTGAGGATCAACTCCTGCATGGCAGCATTATGTATCCGTTTACTTCCCCCGCCGAGCTCCACACCGTTGACTACAAGATCATAGTGATCCGCAGTAACAGCCAAGGGGTCTGTAAGCAACCTATCCACATCCTCAGCCGTCTTCGGTGAGGTAAATGGGTGGTGTGTAGAACTCAAACCGCCGTCAGCAGTAGGAGTGAAGAGCGGAAAGTCCGTGATCCACCTAACGTCAAACCCATTTGGGTTCACCAGGTATTCATTTCTTACCGCGAAGCGGATCATCCCGCTGCGGAGGGAGCCCAACTGCGTAGTACCACTCCCATCAAACCACCTATCAGGCCTAGCCTGGAGGATCAAAATATCCCCCTCCTCCAGTCCAAAAAACTGCTCAATTGCATCCGCGGCCTCGAACCCCAACGCCGCAAGACCATTCACAGGCTGGCGAGGTGAAAAGAAAAAAACCCCAGGCTGATCACCTTTGATCTCCGCCTCAGTCTTCATGAACCTATCCACAAATTCCTTCGCACGACTTGCGTCCTCCAGCCTCAAACTAAACCCCTCAACCACAGGCTCCGCCAACCGCGACAGCTTCGCCACACACTCAGGCGGCAAAAGCTGCCCAACGGGCTTAATCTCAGCCCCAAACCTAACATCAGGTTTATCCGAACCGAACCTTGTCATTGCCTCGTGATAAGTCATCCGCTCAAACTTTTGCGGAAGCGAGACACCTAATAGCTCCTCCCATAGGGCTCTAACAAGTCCCTCCGTCACAGCCTTGACGTCCTCCGCATCGGCAAACCCCATCTCAAGATCTACCTGTGTGAACTCAGGCTGACGATCGGCGCGCAGGTCCTCGTCACGGAAACAGCGTGCGATTTGGAAGTAGCGTGACACGCCGCTCGCCATGAGTATCTGCTTGTACTGCTGCGGGCTCTGGGGTAGGGCGTACGCCTTGTTCTGATTACGTGTAGGGACAAGGAACTCCCGCGCTCCTTCGGGGGTTGATTTGAAGAGGATTGGGGTCTCATATTCGATGAATGATTGCTTTGTGAGGTGGTTTCTTATGAGTTGGGAGGCTGCACTGCGGAATTTGAGCGCTTCCCGGAGTTTTGGGGAGGTGCGGATTTGTAAGTGCCTGTCTTCTGGTCCGCAAGGGGGTAGGGGTGCTGGTGCAATGGTGTTGAGTGGGAGAATGGATTCGAGCTTGACTTCGACGGATGTGATGAGGGATTTGGTGGCTGACCTGGGAGCTTCTCGAGGTTTAAGTGTGCCCGAGATGAGGACTGGTGTGTTCGTGTCTAGATTGCGGAGTGTTGCATGCGCTGAGTCATTGAGGGTGGTGGGTGAGGAGACGAGTTGGATGATGTGTTCGAGATCCTCATCGTGGAGCTCGGCAAAGATGAGGGATTTGTTTGCCACACGCCGCGTTCCGAGATAGCCTTGTAGTTGGATGGAGGTTGAGGTGTCGCGATTAATGTTGGCGAGGTTGGAGAATCGTGTTGTGGATGGTTGTTGGGTCAACAAGGAAGACTTAAAGTCGGAGAGAATTCTTGCACTACTGCTGCTGGAACTGTAGCGTTTTGATAGAGCAGCGCGGCTGAAGAGCAATATCCTCCTCGCAGGGAGGAACATTGATGATGGTGAAGTCGCGGACTTCCTGATTGGGTTAGGCAGTCGGTTACCACGCTAGACCCAAAAGGGACAAGGCGAACAACTCCACTAACCCGATGTGGAAGCATGTTTACCACTGCCCCACAACCAGCAGTTTGAGAACAAGAAGATGAGATGAACAAGCCGATTTCAACCCCTTTGATCATCACAACACCAAGCCGTGTCTACACTTGGAACAGTTCCGGCCTTCACGTAACCTTTGTCAGCAGCAAACGCGGCATCGTTACCTCTCGATCTGCTGGGAACCATATTGCTGTTGCAGGCACACACGTCGTTGTCTTACACCCTATAAACAGTGCAACTGAGAATCAACAACGGTCATGGGGCCTCGAAGCTGCCGAAGATAATCAAGTTCGGCAGCTGGAATATGCCCCCACTGCAAAACGTCTCTACCTCTCCACCACACTCACTGGTGCCATCCAGGAATACTCTCTTGAAGATGGCCAAACTCTCACGGCTACAACTCCAGTCCACCCTACCTCACCGGTGGCCCTTGCCGTCTCCCCAGATGGAAAGACCATGATCTCCGCCTCGGAAAGCCCACCCGTCAGCTACCTCCACGACCTAGAAAATAACATCTCGCGCCAAATAAAGCCGCAAGCATCAACCACAGCCGTTTGTGTCGCGGCATTCCATCCGCGTAGGGCTCATTCCTTCCTCTTGGGGTTCAAAGATGGCACCCTGGCGGGGTATAACGCTCGGAAGGTGAAGGGGGAAAGGGGTGATGGAGAGGTTTCCCATCTCAAGCGTCTTCATCAAAGCACGGCAGCGGGCGGAGGCACCGTTGCGGGAGCGGTATTTCTCGAGGGCCACAAGTCACGGGCGGTCAGTATTAGCGCTGATGGTCGCTGCAGATTGGTGGATTTTGCTGATGGGGGCGTTGTGCTCCGCTCTTGGCATGCGCAGGGCGAGTTGACTTGTGTTGCTGTCTTTGATGGGCTGATTGCTGTAGGCAGGAGGGATGGGCAGGTGCAAGTTTATGATGAGGTTGGAATTCTTAAAGCTACGCGGAGTGTGGCGGAGGAAAAGATCATCGGTGTTGAATGGGTGAGTGGTGAGGAATATGCTGCGGAAATGCAAGAAGAGAGGGGTTTCGTGTCTGCATTGGGCTCGTATCCATCTCTGACTTCCCCAGAAGACGTGAGGGAAGCGGATCCTCCTCAAGACAAATTTCTCAGTCTGTTCTCTCCACTAAAGGCGGTCGAAGATGAGCCGCCGCCGCCCGTTCCATTGAGAATTCGTCCGCTAAGACAGGGAATGAGTACAGAGGCCCAACCGCCGGTGAAGAGGATGGTGGACCCTTCGCCGAGGAAGTTTGCAATGCTTCGAACACCAAAAAGGAGTGCCCTTCCTAAGAACAGTTCCAATGCGGAGAGGAACGCAAAGTTACTTGCCGACTTGAGGAGACTGAATCCGAGGGAGAAAAAGGGTACGTTGGCACTATATAGCTCTGATAGTCAGAGACTCGCACCAGTGACAAAAGAGGATGAGAGTCCGGACAAGGAGGGCCCAATGGATATATGGCTCACTGAGCCTTCATCAGGCAGTGAAAGCGAGAGGCCGAAGAGGGAGAAGGTGAGGAAGAGTAGATTTGCGGAACGATTCTCTACATTGAACAGTGAGGATCCTAAGATGTCGTCTCCGGCGAAATCGACACTAAAGGGTGATGAAGAGAGCGATTACAAGACGGCTTCGCCTGGGAAGAGCTTGGTTGGTGAGGAAGCCTCTGGAGAAAAGGAGTCATCGGAAGAGTCGGGTAAGACCGTTGTCCGGACTCATATTGAGAGCATTGGGACTTGTGTCCGGGCAAAATATGATGGTAATGACAGCACTGAAAGTGTTTACCAAAAGGACGGTGAATACAGAGTGCAGTGCGCGGATTGTATAAAGACCAAAGACGAGATTGCAAGGCTCAAGGGAGAGATTATGGCCCTGAGGGCTGTTATGAGAAGACATGGGATTGTTACATCGGACTACAGGAAATGATCTGAATAAGCTATGAAAATTATAAATTATGAGTATTAATGTGTATTTCAGCGTCCGATATTTCTCAGCCAAGGTTGGAAGGTAGCACATTACCAGCATTAGGTGTGCTATAGGGTGAAGCCTCCTGGTGTTGGTGTTATATCATTGACTCTACCCCAGAGGGTCATGTGGCGCTCTTGAAGATGAGTCGGGGACCAACATATTAGCGACGTCTTACGACTCTTCATGATACTGTGCGTTGACCATTCGGTGCACTATGTATCCTTTGTTGTTCTCTCTTAATTGGATCCCCTTGAACTCACCTCTTCTCCACCTTGTATACGTCACCTATTTTCCAATCAACATCAATAATCTATGACTCAAAGCGCGACGTTCAGCAGAAATCTAAAGGCCCCTCAAAGGCCAACATACTTCTAAGGTGACTTACATATTACATTAAGAACTTTGGCTTTGGCTGATCATTATCCGGTCTTCCCGGTTCTGACATCTTCTCATTTCTTTTCCTATCCGCCGTCTCGCGCCCCAGCCGCCCCCCATCAGTTCCTTCCTCTGATGACCTCTTTTCATCTCTTTTCCTATCTGGCATCTTTTCCAGGTCCCGCACGAACTGATCCCATTCTACTTCAGCCGCCGTATCGTCCGTACTCAAAAAACCCTTGACATCAACATCTTGACCCGACCTTAATTTCTGAATCACCTCCCGTAACGCCGTAATCTTTGCATCTGTTTTACGGTTGAAGTTGGCAATGTCATTTCGCAGTCCGATGATTTGAATCGCATTAGAGCCGACCAGCAGGCCCAGGAAAGCAAATGTGCTATATGGCGAGGCCCAGAAACTCGGCCTTTCTGCTCGAGCTTGTGCTCGCTCGGCCGCTTCTGCCGCGTTTGTTGGTCGACGGAAGGGTTTGGGCGCCAGGGAAGACCAGAAGGTCGTGGATGCTACGCGAGGGAGTTTAGAATTAGGATTGTGTACATCTTCTAGGCGTCTGGTATGCGTTGCAAACGTTCGCCTGAGGTGCCGCATGGTCGCCGATGATGTTGGGCAAAGAGCGGAACGCTTCCGATGTGACTCCCGTGACTTTTGACCCACCACGACATTTGACGTCATTGACGCGGTTGTGACTGGAACGCGCCCAGCGCGGTTTGCAATCAATCAACCGCAACATTACCATGACAGATTACGCGAAAAAGAAGAACGACGATCTCATCGCGTTGTGCAAGGCGCGAGGGTTGCCGCACTCGGGGAAGAAGGCCGACTTTGTCAAACGTCTGGAAGCTTACGACGTTGCGCACGAGGGCGACGCCAACACAGCCGAAGACGAGATTGACTGGGATGAAACGGCCGAAGCCGCCAATGCTGCATCCACCGAGCCCGCCGCTGAAGCTATCGAGGCCGGCGGCGTTGGCGAAGTCAAGAACCCCGTGCAGGTGCCCAACCAGATTGTTGCTGAGGATGCGGCCACGACGAATGACCTGATCGTTGCCGCTGCCGGAGACCCGGCGCCCAACGGCGAGGCTAAACCCGCGCAAGAGGAGAAGAAAGAGGCGGAAGACGAAGATGATAAGGCAAACTACACCCAAGGCATCGCTGAGCGCACGATTGACGAAGAGATTGAGAAGCGCAAGGCCCGCGCCAAGAAGTTCGGACTCCCTGAAGACTCTGATGAGATCAAAATCCTCGAACGCGCCAAGAAGTTCGGCCTCGTCGAAGGATCCAAGGCTATGGGACTGCTCAACACGAATCTTTCCGAACGCCGTGATCGCAAGAGAAAGTCAAGCATCGGTGACAATGACAACACCTTCCGCAAGAAGAAAGGAAACCGTCGTGGCGGGGGAGGCGGTGGGAGCAGACATCGTAGCGGCGCAAACTGGATGTCGGATGCCGATCGTGCGGCGGCGGACAGGAGGAAACAGCGGTTTGGATGAGGTCAAAGCTGTTACTATACTTTGTTATACCCGTCAGGACCTGGAGTCCAGGCTTGGCATCGCACAATGATAAATTACTAATTCGGTAGATAATTCGCTGTGGGATCCCAAAATTCTGTGGGCTTCCAACTGGCGGCCCGGCACCAAGCTTAGCCGAAGATTCCCCGCGCCAACCAACAACAACTGTCTCTTCCACAACATCGTATAGTGTTGATGCCGCCACGAATCCCCCTTGTTCGCGTAGCCTCTCCGTTTCCATCATGCTGCACTCCCGCGCTTCCATCTCATAGCAACAACATCTATTGTCAACATCATCCCTTATTCCGCCAACAAAGAAAGACCATCCCCCTTTTCTTCAAACTCTCTACCCGATTCCACACCCTCTCCAAAATGTCCCACTCCCACCATGGACACAGCCATGGCCATGGGCATAGCCACAGTCACGATACAAGCTACCTCGTTAGCAAGAACACGTCAGACCCCGGCGTGCGCATCACGCGGATTGGGCTCTACGTCAACGTCGGCATGGCCGTCGCAAAAGGCGCAGGAGGTTATGTTTTCAATTCCCAAGCGTAAGTATCAACCCTGCATGTCACCCGTTTCGGATCCAGAGTCCGGGGGGCTCTGGATAGGATTATGCATACTGTAGATATCTATATGCAACCCCTATGTAGGACCCATCCACCAAGTAATCCCTTAGCAAGAAAAACGCCAACTAACCCTTTGACCCCATAGTCTAACAGCCGACGCCCTCCACGCCCTCACCGATCTCGTATCAGACATCACCACCCTCGCAACAATCTCCTATTCCCTCAAGCGTGCCACCGCCCGCTTTCCCCTCGGCTACGGCAAAGTCGAATCTCTTGGCGGCCTCGCCGTATGCGGTCTCCTCCTCTCTGGAGGCTTCATGATCGGTTTCCAAGCCCTCGTGGCTCTATCCCAACAATTCCTCCCCGAACTCGGCCATTTCCTCTCCACTCACATCGGTCACGGGCATTCTCATTCCCACACCGATCTATCAGGCATCGGCCCAGACCTCAACGCCGCCTGGCTCGCAGCAGGCAGCATCCTAGTGAAAGAATACCTCTACCGCGCGACCATGCGCATCGCCGAATCTCAACGCTCCACCGTCCTCGCCGGAAACGCATATCACCACCGCGTTGACTGTCTCACCTCCATTGTCGCCCTCATCACCATCCTTGCAAGTAGATTCGCCACCCACGCAGAGTGGCTCGACCCCGTAGGTGGCCTCCTCATCTCAGGCATGATCGTTCAAGCCGGATGGGGCGCGACTCGCCAAGCTCTCCTTGAGCTCGCTGATGTGTCTGTTGATGACCATGTCAAAGACGATGTTGCAGAAAAGGTCCGCAGTGTCCTTGCTGCGGGAGGGGTAGGGTCGCTTCGCGGTGTGCAGGGCGTTAAGAGTGGGCAGAGCCTCCTCATGGAGGTTGAGATTGGGGTTAGGAGAGATGCTTCGCTTGGGGATTTGGGAGATTTGGAGGGAAAGGTTAGGGAGGAAGTTGGGACAGTTAGTGGCGTTAAGAGGGTTGTGATCAGGTTTGTGTCGAGTGATGGTGATGAAAAGGAGCCGTTCGAGGATGAGTTTGTGGAGAGTAATGGTTTGAGTAACGGGAATGAGCATGGGAAGAAGGAATGACGGGTTTATGGTTATGAGTGGTTTTACAAATCTCGGCGGTGTATGATTATTGTGTCGTTGGTTCAATGGTGTCTGCATGGTTTGGAGGTTTGATGGAGGAGTGGCGGCTGATAGCGAAAGTGTCACAGGAGGCGCAGACAAGAGGTTGATAAGCCTCTACATAGCGAAGACGTGAGCTTAGAGCCTATCTCGAGATGGCCCGTGCTGAGGATATACCTTGGCATGCGGCCCTTTCCTAATAAGTTCACGACTGTCTGGGACTCTCCGTACCACGCAATTCACCTCGATCCCTGCTACAGTCGGCGCCATTTCCAACAGGGCACCTCAAAGGTCACCAACTTTGAAGCGACACAAGACAGCACTGAAACATCGCAGGAACTTATAAACTAGTTCTAGTGATAGCTGCGGCCGTAGGGATTTACTACGTGCTCTTTTTATGTGTTTCTCATCGATTCTGCAATGCTGAGTGGCTCTTGAAGATAGCCATCAATAAATCTCGAACTTTGATCCGCGATGGCACGGCAACGCGATAAGATACACGCTTGAAATCACAATACGTAGTAGCTACGGCCTCAAGAGGTTGTATGAACTTGATTTTGAGTCGTTAATGTCATCGCGCTTGATGCTAATGGCCGTCAAGCTCCTTTCAGCCTCGAGCCATGTGACGCCACCAGTAGGCAGCCCAAAGACATGTAAATTGATGAGTAGACCATCTACAACTCTACGCATCAGTCCCACTTTGTTTCGCCACCGATCTGTCGATTGTCAGCGACGAGTGGCCTTCGCGGGTTGATTTGGCTGTTTGCGATGATTTGGCTGGGGTTTACAGCCAGCCCCGCACATTAGTGAATAAGCATTTATGTAACTTTGAATCACTAGTGAATTAGTTGAAGGATATGTCACGTGATGACCATGAACAACGTCCCCTCATGTATGCTATTCTAATAAGCAGCGGCACCTCACAAGTGAGGTGCGGTTCGAAACCTTCTCCACACTACCTCAGTCTAGCCGCATTCGCCAGGACAACGTCATCGAAACATGCAAGAACATGAACGAGACGATGACCTGTCCCAGGAGAAACTTCCTCCAGAGAGGTTAAAATGCTGAGAAGCCTCGACCTCTATCCATGCTGGCAGAGGCGACCTGGCTGTATACTGCATGAGAGGGTTTACCGTCTCACACTCACCGCCAGACTTTCGTCCACTCCGAGTTTGTGCCATTGCCGCGTTGATATATGTACAGCAAATAGAGAGTGGATGTTGGGGAGGGAAACAGCGAGCGCATCTAAGGTGCGCAGTTCATGACGGGAAGACTCCGCATGACGGAACGTTTCCGACGTACAATCAGCTAGTTGAAGAGGTGGTGTTTGGATACATCGACATACCCCAGGTTTTCGAAGTAGAGTTTCCCACACATATTTTTTCCGGCATATACAATTCTAGTTATTATTTCAAGGTTCACCACATAATATACTATGCGTCCGAAAGAATAATCGCGAAAGTGCTTCCTTTGCCATGGTTCCACTGAGGATGGGACTGGTTCTCAAAAGCAAGAAACGTCGTTGAACACCAAGGCAAAGTTTGGAAAGCATCTTTTCCGCGACAATCATGTAAGAACTGTGGCACAGGTGAAGTTTTTCGAACTGAATTCAGGCACAACAGTGTTAGACTACCTCTATAACGACCTTCCGACGTTCTACAGAGAATCGACGAAGGTGCAGTGTGAATCAGAGGTATTGTCTAAGGCATCTCTATCTTCTGCGGTCGAGCGGCGAGGAGCCGCGCTTGAACCTTAGTTATACATCACCTATTCCAAGACACATAGAGGTACGAAAGGAAGACCTCGAACGATACCAAGCATACCTGGACTGGGAGCAGAGATACAAAGTAGAAGAAGCCCGGCGTATTTACCTTGATTCGTCCGGGATGCGAGCCCGAGCGTCACCCATGCAAAAAACCAACTTGCAGTCGCGAGTCCATCCTATGCAATCAGTCGTACCAATCGCGAGGATGATGTGGCAGAGTTTGATCTGTTTGAAGACACAGACATGCTGGAGGACGACAACGAGCAGTGTGCTGTTGTTGAGGGGCAATAGTGCAAGAAGACGAGCATATGGCCAACTCTCTTGAGGTCGGCACATTTTCTGCAAAGGCGAACCGCAACAACGATAATGAGGAAGTTGCCTACGATAGCAATGACGACGACCTTGCAGTGGATCCTGTAAATGAAGGACTACTTATCGAGAATGACGCTGCTGAAGTATGTTACGGCGAGACTGTGTGTGCGAGGGACGACCCGCGCCGCCTAAGCGCACAGGGAATTTGATACACCGACGCGCCCTGCTAGTTATTCATAGCTACGCTTGCTACCACGCACGAATTAACGGCGCTTCTGGATTGGTTTATAACATCCTAGCTTCCCAGTAGATAGGAGTCTGGATTGTCCTCGTTGTTGGGACTTGTTGGACCTTTTCCTCTGAGCACCGTAACAAAGTAAGTGTTCGCGACCGCCGTGGTTTGCCCTGGCGATGAATCCGAGGACAGTGATTCCCCCGAATATGAAGAATAGAACGATTCTACGGGGAAGACCAACCCAAACCAGCCACATTATGCTATCTCCTCTCGCTTCGCACCGCCCAATCCCCTTCTTGTATCGGGGCCGAAGCATAACTGGTCCCCATTTGATTCCCAGGTGAGCGCCCTATTGTTTGCCTACTACAGTTCCACAACTGCCTCAGTCAGCGATAAAGGGATGCAATTCACACTAGATTTGATCAAGTTAATAATTCTTGATGCAATCAACAACAATGGGACACCTCCTCAACTGCCACTACCCAGCCTAGCAAATTGAAGAGATGTAGAAGTGTAATCCCAACGCCAGAGGGTTCAGCAACGCGAGACTCCAGCGGGGCTATCATTTTACCAGATAAGTCTTATCGATTCTCTGCGCATGGAGGCCTGTAGACCTGGAATGGCACTGGTCCAATATCCCGGAGTGACTTCCTCAGAGCCCACTACAGAGGGTGACGAGCAGGAGGCCTGTTCGGAGATGTGGCACGGTTAAAAGTGGCGATTGGAATGTCAGTTAATCCGACGAATGGACACCTTGAATTTGGCGAAGGGCGCCAGGCTGTCTGGGTGGGGGACATTTTGGAACTGTCTAACAGCGAACATGCCATCTCCTATGGCTGTGAGGTCCATACCGCAGAGGATAGCTGCGATATGATAATACGTTGCACCAACCTAAGCAGGCAGGAACACATGACTTCAACGATCACATTTTCACTGCCGGTGATTCATGCTACCATGCTTCTTATCTATAAAAACGGCATCAGGAAGGCTCGACCTGTCTTTCATTACAATTTAATTACCGAAGATGGGAGCCAGGTGTCTAGAGGCCTCCAAGAGTTCTTTGATATCTCCCACCACGCCCGTGATCTGAGTTTGCCTGTTGATCCAGTCAACATTAGGTTCTTGGCAGGCGGCACAAGCGGCGTGAGGAGCTCTCGGTGGGCGCCTGTGCAGATACTCAAGGCTACCTTGGCCGGGAGGGCGAGCCAATTGAGGGATCACTCTAAGGCTCAAGGAAATGGATTTTGAACGGTTATATGTTGAGCATGAGGAATGTGCCGGCTACCCAATAGTCTTGTCTTGCGGTCGGGAGGCATTGTGAAATTTTTGAGCGAAGCCAATCACGCCTTAGTTTTGTGAAAGTAATGAAGTTCGTTACATCCGTTGACTAGATTGGATGGGGCGGGTGTGCT
Source organism: Piedraia hortae CBS 480.64 (assembly GCA_010093745.1). Classification (NCBI taxonomy): domain Eukaryota; kingdom Fungi; phylum Ascomycota; class Dothideomycetes; order Capnodiales; family Piedraiaceae; genus Piedraia; species Piedraia hortae. Next base: position 39,503 of record MU005998.1, read on the forward strand.
TCAGTGAGAAAGCTATATAGGCCAGTAGCGCCTAAATATGGTTGAACCGTATGCAGAGTGTGTAAAGAAAGAATAGTGCACAGTAGTGTGGGGAATTTGGATGAGATGTCACCCCACCTTGTACGCTATCCCCGCAATAGTAAACTAGTGGCGCAATATTGTGCGGGGTTAGCTGTGTTGACTCCGCGACCAAAAAACATGAGCTCAATCGAGGTCGAACGACCATTAACATCAAGCGCGATGACATTAGTGACTCAGATTGCGGTCCATGCAACTTTTTGAGGTTGCCGCTATCACATACTGTAGTCACAAATGTATATCAGCTCGCACTGCTGTGTCATTGCGATTCAAAATTCCAGGTTTTGCGAGGTTCGTCTTCAAGAGCCAACTATCGATGCGTAATTGATTATAAACACAAAAAATAATCATGTAGTAAGTCTCTACGGTCATGGCTATCACTAGAACTAGCTTATAAGCTTATGCGATGCTCCAGTGTTGTTTTGTGCCGTTTCAGAGTTGGCGACTTTTGAGGTGTCCGTTGAGAAGTTGTACCGACTGTATAGGGTAGTCAAGGCCAGGACAGGCAACAGAAGAAGACAAGAATTATCGCAAAGCCATGACAAAGGATCTGGGCACGCATAAGTGCCAAGCACACATGCATGCAACCCAACCCACTTTAGGCCGGAAGCAGGCAGAATGGAGCGTAATTCCCAAAGGAACGGTAGCCATGATACTAGTGAACTTGTGCCAACTATCTAGCTAACATCTTCTAGCATCTGCGCCCCCATATTCATTGCAATACAGTCCTTGGGGAACGACTTATAAGGCAGATCGAGGAAGATCTGCCAAACACCTTTTTCCCCGTCACCGGACACGCCTGCCAAGTCTAATTCTCGGGCCCAAACACTCCACCGTCCTGGTAATCTTGTCCAGTGACATATGGCAAATTTAACAAGACATTATTAGCAGATTTGTAGGTTTCCCGCCGGCCGATGTATACGTCAGTGCGCCGTCCGTCTGCATGTAACTTATGCGGATTTGACTGTTACTGGGTCACATGGCCCAGATTGGTCTGGTAGAATGCGGTCTTGTTATCCACACACGTGCAGACTTCATTGGCACAGTTTTTCGACGCATCCAAGCCAATGTAAAAGTGGCCTTCCGACGCTCCGACCAGTTTTGTGTATACGGGCGTTCCACGCCGCACGGCGAAAATGTAATGAATATGTAATAGTCGTCTGTCGAGAGCCGGTATAATATTGTCTGAAAATTTACGCAGCTGAGTCCTCGTTAGGTGGTGGATTTTAGGTTAGAGTAGGTAGTCGGCTGACTAGTGAGAGAGTGGGTTGAGACGGCCGTAGTTGCATGCCTTGCTTTTAGTCCCGATTATGGTGGGACACACCCACGTAGGGCTGTTTGTATTACACGTCCATTTGGTTGGGTCATAAAGATCTCTAGTGGTAATCACCAGCTCGAATTTTAGTAAACCTGTCCGGCCCCAGGTAAATCGCAATACAAATTTTGGGGAACGACTTATACGGCAAATCCAGAAAGATCTGCCTAACAACTTTCTTCCCTTTAACTGGACACGCCTGTCAAGTTCAATTGTCTGACTAAAACAGCCCACCGCCTTTATATTCCTGGTCCACCACATATGGTGGGGCATCAATGGCATAATAGTCGCCTCCAAAGCCACCTATCAACATGTTTGTATAGTTCCCACCGGCCTCCGTGTACACCACTGCGCCGTCGGTCTGCACATATATGAGCTGTGATTGGCTTACGGTGCCCAGGATACTCCGGGCATAAATGGTGTTGTTGTTCAGACAATGGCCAGCGGACGCTGGGCAGTAAGTGACCGCTTGAATACCAATATACAAGTGCCCTTGTGATGCTTCCACTAACCTTCCGTCAATCTGTGTTCCGGGTCGTAAGGCTTTGATCGTCCAGTCCCATGTTGTCATACGTTGCCTGTGCATCGTTGAGGCAGCTAGTGCATTGTTAGGTGTAGATATGTTTGGAGGACCGGGAGTGACTGACTAGGTATGCAGCGGATAGATACACTGCTTGCCGCATGGGATATCTTTGATGCTGAGCTTGATAGGGCAGATTAGCGGGGCGCTGTCTGGCCAACACGCAAAAATGGAAGGGTCATAGTGCAATTCGCCGCACGTACTCAGCATGGCGGCCGCGACGCCTGTCAGAGTCGTAACAAGGAGGGATATAACGTGCATGACGGATGAGTCTTGAGGGTCACCTTTCCAAGTCTTTAGCTGGGGAAAAGGTGTGCATTAGATTACTATATAGCGTGACCAAGTCGTCTTTCAATACAAAGAGCTCGGGAAACGAGGCTCGGCGGGCTTGCCCGCAGAAAGGTGGTTCACCTCGTAAAGAGAAGGCATTAGTGGCGTTTATATGGTGCTGCTGCCAGAGGTTGGCGACCATGACTGCAGACGCCGCTTGCACCTCATGCATGCTACTTTGAGTATGGCGAACACCTTGAGAGCTTCGATCCGTCAGAAGATACAAAGCTATGCGGCCTGTTGCGAATCTGAGTGGGAAGCCTTTTGCCGGAGATAAGCCATCGACAGCCCCGACAGAGAAAGAGTTTCTCTTGTTGGATTTTCATTCCAAGATAGCGAAACTGATCTAACCTGATGCTCTCAGCTAGTCTCATTCTAGGGATAGAAAAGGTTCCTGGCACATGTTATTCTCCACCGAGTTTATTGATGTAATCTGCCTCGGATCCGTAGCGGCTGCCCAACATTGTACCCCTACCCGTCCATCAGCTTCATGGTATCGATTTGAGACGGGTCAGGACTTCAGGTTCTGACTGGTTGTAGGCCATACTCAGGTTCATTGCCGCAAATATCAGCGCACTGGCAATCTTATAGTCTTGTTGTCGCTGAAGAAAGGCATAGCTCTGGGCTGCGGAACGGTGAAGTGCAATCGCCGGCGGGATTACCGATGGAGGTAGTCTCATCTTGTCAGCCCACTGTATAAGCTCAGTCCCTGCCTCGTTGAATTTGCATTGGTCAATGTTGAGAGAGCCCTTGGCAAAATTGCGGAGAAGGACAATGAGCTTTCCCAGGTCAGAGCGGTTACATTTCGCGCCTGCATCATATAATCGCGTTAAGGAAATTTTCCTGATAGAAGGCTGCGCAAAATGATATTGGCTACAGCAATGGCCAGCTCTAGGTTTCCGCTGAAAACGGGGAAGTTGCAGGGCCATGTCAAAAAGCTCTTGGATATCCCAATCTGTGCACCTGCGAGAAACGAATCCACTCGCACACTTTCATTTTTTCGTCATCTTTATGTATCATTTTCTGCGGTGCTCCAACTTCTAGATCAAACGTGGTTTAATTAGGTATAGTGGCGGAACTGCTTGATTTGTCCATTGGTGAGATTGTGGTTTAGTCAGTTGTAGATATTTGGTTTGACGGAACCCGTAATATTGCCTTGGTCGACCAGTCCACGCCACGGTAAGACTGGTGGATCAAAACGATTCACTCATCTAAGTGTGATTCGTTCAGAGATTTTGTCCGCTAGTCTTAGTGAAGCTGTGCTGAGAGGGCTCTGACTGCATTCATTCATTCATACGACGCATCCTATCTGAGGGAGCAGTGGTCACTATCGCGTGCATGGCTGCTGTTTGAGTTGATGGACACTGTCAGGTCAATCTGCTTAGCGCGTTGTCATTCCGGGGTGCCCGGAAGCTGGAAGATATATGTATCTGAGGAGGTCATGTATGACATAGCGTCAGGTAAGTTGAGAAAGAGTCTATCCCGTTCGTGATCCACAGATCTGGGGCCACCCTCTGTCAACAGGGCACATAATCCATGATTCTCAAGTTTAGACTGCTTGAAAATATAATTGAACAGAGGAAAACGACAGGCTTCGGGTCCAAATTGGCTCATCAACTGTAAAAGAAATGGATGCGTAAAATCGACGACTTTCTGCCGCCTACAGATGCACATCGGAGAATGTTCCATGGTTATACCACATTTACCTCATCCCACGCGCCATCTGAAGTAGGGTGCCTGCCTGTCGTGGGATGTTTTATCTGTTGCGATTGGGCTCGCGTGGGTGAGAGTGCGCAGCGGCCCGAAGAGGACGAAGCGATAGACGGAAACAGGGGCAGGACAGATAATGATGGATATGAGTCAATACCAGTGTCGATATGACAGTGTGAATGACTATCTATCTCTATGAGGGGACGTCAGAGTGAATATTCTGTACCGGTGGGCCGGTGACGTCACGTCGTACACTAGCAGGGCGCATTCACCATGTCACATACGACATGACCCTGGGAAAACCTCTGTGAGGGGAAAACCTAGGGTGCAGCTGGTAGTGTAGGTGGTATCGCTGACTTCCTATGCAAGTGCCCCGCATACGCGCTAGCGGCGATGCTTGAATCCAACATTATCCCGCAATAGGCGGATGCGTCGGCTAATCTCTGGCTGTCCACCCACCTGGGTAGGTGTTCAAAGTAGGTTAGTAACCTGGTGGGGCAGTGGGCTTTAACCATTGAACTACTGTTCGTGGGTTCGAATGTGATAAGCCAAGACTGCCGTTGCCCAAGTTTCAATGGTCCGGACCACCCCTCAGTAGTCGAAACGACTGGTTCTATACACTGAACCGTCACGAAAAGGGATATGGGAAGGAGAGGGCTAACAGATTCCTGGGTGCGCGACATTAGCGGATCGCACCCGGATTTTTAGGCTAAATAAAAGACAAAGACCTCTACCCCGAATTTTGTCAACTCTGCGCGTTTTTGTTTTTTCCGCCCAACCTCTTGTAACCTTTGTCAACACAAACAATAACATGCGCTCATATCTCCATATAAAAAGGCGAACGAGCTCTCCAGTCTGATATAGGGACTTTCTCCGCTGAATGTCTCGTTCTGACTCTGCAAAGGCAATGATAAGGAGATGCCATTGCTTTTGGGTGCAATCTTACAGATTGAGGAGAGAAAAAAACTTCTATAGAACTCAAAAGCACCGCCATGTATATGTCATTTGCACATGGTACCCTTAGAAATTTCTAATGCAGGCATTGTATGCTTCAGATTCCCACTATATCTACCCTGAAAATCCTTGACCCCGTCTGGGTGAATGGTTGCCTTAGAGACAGTCTCACAACAGTCCCACGCTCTCGTCAAACACGTTCACACGGTCTAGGTAATGGCAACGACATGCCGCGTTGTTATGGTGCTATGTCGTTTAATAGCATCAATCCTAATCTCTTCAACACACCCCCCGCCAAGCCACAGAAGATACCTCAGCGTATCTGCAGCTTAAAATGTCCGAGCAACAGCCTATCTCGATCCTTTCGGAAGACGTCGCAGCTTCTGGTGAGGTAACCAAATCAAGAGTAGCTGAAGTACGCCCAAACACCAACAACACGGCGACCCCAGAAGGCGTACCCAATGCCACGCAAGCCGGCTACGCGCAGATCGAACACCTGAAGCGGGTCATGCGCCTGAGCGACCAACGTGTTGCCAAATCCAAGGAATTGTTTGACAAAGCCCTGAAGACTTTGAAGATCCAGGGGAAGTCCCCGGAGGGTGTTGCAAGCGCCGCCGTGATCTTAACCCTTCGTCAGACGGGTGATGGCCGTACCCAGCTAAAGCTCGAGAAGCTGGTGACCAATGTAACTCATGTCCACTTGCGTCAGAGCATCATGTTGCTTCGTGACGTTGCTGTAGAACAGGGCGAGATCGACCCCGAAAAACTCGCCTCCGCTCACGATAAATTGACTCGTCAGGCGCAGGTTATGAAGCTGTCACGCGATGTACTTCCCCTGGCCATGGACCTCTACAGTCGCGCTGCAGAGAGCAGCGCCTTCAAGAGCAAGAAAACCGAGCTCATCACCGCCAGTGCTCTGATCCTCGCGGCTTCAAACCTCGAGGCGGGCTTCACCCAGCCTCATTTGGAAAAAGCGTCTGGACTCAAGCCTAAAGCCCTGCGTGCCTGCGTGACAATGCTTGAGGAAGTCACCGGTACCAAAAGACAGTCTCGCAATGAGCCATCTCTTTGTCGCCGGTACTGCGAGACGCTTGAACTGAGCCAATTGACGACACAGGTTGCGGTGCACCTGGCAGAGCGTGTTAAAGAAGTTGACATGGGCGGTCGCCGTCCCAGTGCATGTGCCTTGGCCCTTGTGTACATTGCCTCTTTTTTGATGGATGAGTTGCTCTCAATCTCGCAGCTGACCGGGCTCGATGGTGCGCCATCTGCGTCAACGATTAAAGATGCTTACAATGCACTACGCCCCGGTCTGGATACATTTATGACAGATATTGAGGTGGAGACTGTCAATAATGTACGTGATCTCGCTGACTCCATTTGAGGTAGGCGTAGCTGTATTATCGTAGTCGTATCAATTGTGCCGATTCAATCGCGACTGACCGAATACATCCCATTTCTTGATTGCTACTGGACTTCAACAACGACATGAAGCCATCTGGAACTCTAGGTACAGGTTGGGGTTGTAATGCCATCGTCGTCCAACCTCGAGTGTCTTTGCGCAAACACACTAATGAAGCTAGCACATGGTATAAGTAAAGACGGGCTTGACATTGATGGCTATTGCGTCCATCAAACCAGCCTGCAGAGTGGCATGTCGTCCGATCTTGAGGCATTTCACCAAGGGATCAACGGTTTTTGAAACCACCAACGGCGAAAACTGTATATAGACGCGATTGCATTTACGTCTCAACGACCTAGTCTCGGTTACGATGCCGAAAATAGAGACAATTCCCTCTTTGGAATACCTCAATACACGCAAACGAGAAACTAGGTAGTATCTCGTTGGCCGCAGGGTACCTACCCTGCGGCCGACTTCCCGAAAGTTAAATTTATTGAGCATGCATTTTTCCCGGACTCGTGTTCGCGCAGTGCTTTCTACCAGGAGACTACGATGTAACATTGATAGCAACGAGCAAATATGGTCTTCGAATCACAATACGCGTCGTTCCAGACTCACTGTGTCATCGCTCTGGTGTTCAACAACATAACAACGCACACGTGCATGCGCATGCGCATGCGTTTACAAGCGCTACTCGCTGTGCAGAACGCTTCTGGTCATCTTTTCCGAAGGGGCATCTATTCACCAACACGCAGCGACGCTGCAGATACCATATCCTTTCCTCTGCTCTCATTCAAAATCAAGATGAGCTTCTTTGATCTGCGCGGGTATCTAGAGGAGTATATGCTGAGCAATCAGTGCGCTTACGACCTTGTGTCCTTGAGTTTTGCTGACTGATCAGGAATCATCGGACGACGAAGACGTCGGGGTTTATCTGAACAAGGGCGCTCAAGGATATTAGATTAATGGCGCGGTTGATAGCACTGGCGGCAGCCAGAATACTGTACCAGCCCGAGTCACCGAAGAAGCCAGCACCACAGGAAGTCAGATCCACGAGACAGTAGGCACTGCAGAAGGTCAGGTCCACAAAGCAGACTTCACTGCAGAAGACCAGTCCACCGCAGTAGGCCAGAACACCAAGGAATTGATGCCTCCACTCAAGTTTCACTCCGACAACCTGGGCGACCAGTTGCAAGCCCTCGACGAGCTGCTTCCAGCCATGCGTGAGGGCCGTCCGTTGGCCAAGAGCACCATCCCACGCTTGATTGAGTTCATCAGGTTCCCAAAGAAGACTCTCCAATGCAAGGCGCTTGCCGCCATCGCCCTCATGGCGCCTCATGTACAGGGTGATCTGATTGCTGCCGGTGCCGCTTCGGCGCTCAAGAATTCCATTCTTGCCGCGCCTATCCTCAGCTAGCACGCAGCCGAGATCCTAGCCATGCTGGCTGGTGGCGGTACAACCTGTCGTCATGCTGTCATAGCGGCCAATGTGCTCAGGCCTATCAACCTCACGGACTTGCTGTTCCTTCCATCGCTCGAGACACAGCGTGCGGTGGCTCTCCTCTTCCGCAACGTCTGTCACTACGAATACGTTATTATCTTGTGCGTCTATTATTGGGATGTGATGAGAGATGTATCCCCCTAGTACATCTGGAAATGTCCAATAAATTCATCTCCGTTGTAACCCTGAGATGTCCAACACGAGTGGCTGAGTACAATAACTCCCTGCCAGCTGGTCAAGGACGCCATTGTACACCGTGACTGCCACATGGTCTTGGTAGGTGGCAATGTATGTGTCTGCGAGTTGGAAGAGCGTTTCTTTGAGAAAGCCCTCGGTAGAGCCCGACATGGTTTGCTGTGAAAGAGACTGCTCGAGGTAGGAAACTGCTTCGAACGGGTGGTGGAGGAAGAGGAGTATGAACCCCCACTGCGAGGTATGAGTCGGCAAAGCCTGGTGGACTGCCTACATGGGGGTTTGTCGAGCGGAGCTTGTTGCATACCTCGATAGAGGTCAAATAGATTCTGATTAGGGAGCGGAGTTCTGCTTCGGTGGGGAAGGTGTTCGTCATGGTGGCGAGAGGTTGGCGTAAGTTGTCACCGTAGCAGAGGACAACGATGGAAGAGGTCATGTAAGCGAGGATATCCTCGCCATTGGTAGTCTGGGTCCTTGAAGACATGGTGGATGGGTTGTGTTGGAACCTTTGAGTGTAGATTGAAGAGAAAACACTGCGCGCATGGCACGACTATGCGTCAGTAGCATTGGAAGGTGAATTCTCTTTCAAGTGGAGCTCAGGTCGAATTGCCGCCACTGGCCTCGTTCTTCTGGATACTCTTGCTTCAATTTAGCGGTCGGGCCATGCGTTGTTTGGTTATACCCGTTCCAAGGGCAACGCTCTTTATAGTGTCTGAGAAGCGAAGCTTGGCCATCCCGGTTATTTAGGCCGTTTTGGCTGTCCACCTTGCAGCTGCTGGCAATCATCATCCAGGGTTTCGAATAGCTCGTCATGTGTACAGTTACGGGACTCGTATAGTTCACTCTGGCAAATTGATTCCCGAGGCGGGTGCGGTGGAAATACCAGTCTAATAGTGCCAAAGGGTATCTTGGTGCTTGGACTTGAACGGCGGTCACCAGTATATGATTCCGTACGGCCATGAAGAAAGGATGTAATGGGAAGACTTGTATGCCAAGTCTTCCCCAGAGTCCGGCACGACCTGGACTGCATTCGCCGCAATGACGTCCTGCGAAGTGAATACACCCTAGGGAAAATATCCTTGGTGGGTTAAAGACCATGGAAAGTCCAGCACCCTATCCACCTTACGCAGGCGCACGACAGCTTTGCATTTTTTCGATCGCGTTTAATCTTTGAATCTTGATAGCGTGAGCATGATCCGGCAGCAGCCCCTTGGGGGTAAGGGCCGCCATAGCCGTCCATGGCAGTTTTATAGGCAAATCGGCTGGCTGGGGCCTATGCCGAAATCCGTGGCTCAAACTGGGCTTTGAAGGTATCCAAACCAAGCATGTCAGCGGGACACCTGCAAATAAAGCATATTGTCGCAAATACAATCTGATCGACTGCGAATGTGGTGTGCAGAGGGGAGGAAACCTGGAGCGCCCAGCCCCCGATCTAGACGTCGAGTCGGTAAACCCGTGCTTCCTTCGACGCTTGTTGTGTGACTGCACGTGTTGTTTTAAACAATGATTCAGTCTTGACTTCCGTGAGATTTGTCGGAGCATCCTCGGGATCAGAATCTAAGTGTTGTGGGGCTGCCATGTGCATTAACCGCTAAACTTCTTTAAGCTTTAGACCAGGATTCCATGCTAGGTCAGAAAGCCGACGTACCGAAACACCAAGTGCTTTCCCCCTTAGTTGATGGACGTTTGTTTTCAAACGATAACTCGCGGTGCGCCGTGAAAACGCACTTGACGTAAGTGAACAGGTGTGGCCGTTCGGGCAAGTCATTGCCTCGTATGGAAGCTGGAGATCGCCAAGGGCCGACTATATGCTTCTGGACTCCTGCACAGGTGTGCCTGGTCGGTATAGCGCGCGCCTGGAAAACCACATGGATGAAACAGCCATTGGAAGAGAGGGTTGGCCCATAACAGGGACCAATTTTTCGCTACATAGTTTCTTCCAGATGTGTTGAGACTGGTACGGGCTATTTAGGGATTGCCTATGGCAAGGTATCGTCAGCAAGTGCTTAGAGGCTGTCACGCAGTATATTACCAGGTGTGAGAAGGATGTGGCACCTACCATGACCAGAACTGTAGGTAGAAGTCGAAACTTCTCAGGGTTTTTACCTCTACAGAGAAAGTTTTCCTTGAGACGGGCCATTATCTCGTTCATGTTTTAAGGGCATGGTTCTCTGACATTGTCCTGGCGAATGCGGTTAGACTGAGGTAGTGTGGGGGAGGTTTCGAACCTCACCTCATAGAGAGATAGAGATACACATTTCACTTTTTCAGTAAAAGTTGAGTGAGAACTTTTGTACGCTCCACTTTAATCCTCGGAGGTTCACCCCTCCGACGATAGGGCTGTAGACATCTACACCCACCTTTTGGCCAGAGTCAAGCACACACACCTGTCATTGGTCCACGTTCCGTCTAACCACACGGAGGTTCGCCATTACGACAAATGCGCTAGTGCTACAGTGATTAGAAACACCGCCAGGAGGCGTTGAAAACTTTTATCGCGAGGGAAAAGATGCACCAGACACAAAGGATGAGGGATTATACCACCAGCGATCGCGGGGTTTTATTGCGCGGAAAATCTGAGACGTATCATGTTTTTCTTCGGAGATGCAGAGAGTTGAAGAGGCGGGTAGGATTTTGGGGCAGAGTGTTATCTGGCTGGCGAAATTTCATTCGGCAAAAAATCCGAGACGTCCCTGTGCGTGGGACATTTGATTTCGGCATATGGGGAGGGGCGAAGACGCGAAGAGGATTTTGGAGCAGGGGGGTGCCGGTGGTGGAGGCTCAGAAGCCTTCTCCGCTGCGTGCATGCTTTTGATCAACACTCAAACGAGAATGGCACCACATACAACAGACGGATATAGTTAAGGTCGGCCCTCATTTTAAATAGAGTTTTCCGATCAGGAAGGGCATTGTTGAGATCTCATCACCTATGTGTTCATCTCCTTACCACACTCTCTCTTCATCATCCCTTGAGCTCGTTGTGCAGCCCGATGGTATCGTGTTCCTTTTGGGAATGCATCGAGTGGTCTTGCAAGTGCGATCGCAAAAAGTCAACGAGATACGATCATATATTTCACGTAAACCAACCAAAAAGGTTGTACAACGTTATATATGAATACAGATGGTATTTGCGAGCGAAAACGATGGGGAAGAGCAGAGGAGTGTGCACAAGTGAATACAAGTGTACCTACGAGGGGACATCAGAGGATATATTCTGGGTCGGTAGGCCAGTGCGTAGCCTCGTATGAAGAGTCATCAATTGTATGACCATAAGCAAGTAATTATATATGCGGTAAGACCGTCAGCATGCGGTCTTACTCCATGACTCACCTCAAGCAGTAGAAGGGCGCATTCACCATTTTTCATGCAACATGACCCTGATGGAAACTCCTGTGAGGACAAAACCTAAGGTGCAGCTGCTGGTGTAAGAGGTGTCGCGCAGTGGCATCGTACACTGATAGCAACGAGACTTCATGCCAACATCAGACACATTGATCTTTTCCATTATGAATGATCGTATTCTAAACTCTCGTATTCGAGCACTCAGAAAGTTTCTCGACAATTCTCGTATCGATTTTTATAAAACCGCTACCAATTCTTTGACCGAACAGAACACCAGAACTAAACCTCGCAGATATCTCTAACAAAGTGCGATCAAAAGCCCCTTCCATCGAGCATCCAGCTGGTATAAACTCCAAGGTGCTATTGGCAGCATAGGTCTGCGAGAGCGGAATTTTACTCAAATCGCACCTTACTCACGCTGTGAGTAATCCTGAATAGTCCCTTGTCAATGGTGCTCTCTATAAGATTACTTTTTGATTATATCAGGTGTAGAGTGGGGTGGTAATTGCGTTTGAGGTGTTGATCAAATGTGTGCACGCAGCGGGAAGGTTTTACATTATATACCTTTCAACTGCTCATGGTTTCTTACATCGTGCACCAGCACGGAGATCACAGAAGACGAGGTGTGTTCGAAGTTTCACTATGGTCCTATTGGCGATGCAGTACATTTTGTTTCCGGCATGTGGGAGTGTTATCCTCGCTTAGAGTTGTATTGTTGCTCTCGCTTTCACTAGGCTTGAGTGTAGCATGGTTGCTGTGAACGTGTCGGGAATTGGGACGCGAGCGGTGGGGAAATGAGAGTTCGGTAATACCTACTGTAAACTCGTTTGAGACGTAAGAGGAAATATCCGAACCCGTTTCATGCTCTCGTGGTTCTATCTCCAAGATGGACAGTGTTCATGTGCATTGAATTTTGCAAAGACGCCAAGTCCGTTCGGGTCGGACCGATTTTTGCGATCGAACGTCAAGTGCTGAATTAGAATGACGTTATCGTTGCTGGGATCGGCCATTCTATCTCGAGACAGTTCAATGGTCATTGAATATCGAAACGACAACTCGCTCACCAAATGTCTTGATGCTAATCGCAGATAACAAACCCAAAGCAACAAGTCAACTTGACTTTTGCCGTTACATCGAGTCGTACGTGGCAAGTCTGATATAATCACATATTTATCTTTTAATGCTAGGTTCTGTCATGTACATGGCCGATAGGTAAGGCAGTTTATGAGGAAATGTCTTTCAGGTGCCCCAAGGATGCAACCTCCCCTTTCACTCCTTCACCCATTTCCTCGTCACATTCGTCTGTCGACAAGAAGGCTCATCAGGCACTGAATCCGGACTGGTTCCAATCAACCACTGCAGGCCCGTATACCGGTAGTATGATACATTGTCGCAAATATACCATCTGTAGTATGGATTCCCTTTGGAGTCGGCAATGTACATCTTCTCATCCTTGTCAAAGGCAACCTCGGTGAATTGGTAGCCTGGGGTGAATAACGGATCAGCCATGTTGGACAGAGGGCCGATGCCCAGCTGCATAGGCTCCGAGACTGCATCCTGTTAGCTTCGACCCTCAACAAGGACCCGTCAACCTCACTGTTGAAGTCAGCTCCATGGAGCTCATACGTCAGGATGCCACTAGGGACGGAATAGGAACTGGTGTTGTGCTGGAAGAACTGATAACTTTCGGTTGCATTCATCTCGTTCCCAGGGCAAAGGCCTTCAATGGCAGCGCCTTCATGACACCCGCCGAACGTGGTCCCGTCGTACTCCTCGTTCCCGGGGGAGTCGACTACGAGGAAGAAATTCGCGGTCTGATTGTCGAACTGAGCTATGACGGTACCGAGAAGCCCGCTCATGGTGATGAGGATGGCGGCGGCGCTCCTAATACTCATCGTCTTCATCTTCGGAGTCTGACTTGGGTGGCTTGTCACGGGCTAGATACTGACACGCACTCAGGAGCAAGGGGAGCATCTACCACTTGGATGAACGGCTCGATGAACGAAGAATGAAGGGTGTCAAGGATGGCTTCGTGAGCGATGGAGGATGGGGGAGACGATGGAGCTTTATGAATAGATCGTATTGATTTACTTCCCGATTCAGCAGGATCAAGGAGGTTTCATGCACGATACAAGCATGAAGATGCGGGGAATTTCTGCGCCGAGACCCTGACCTGCAGCTTCTGATTTGTCAACAAGACTCAGGTCGCTGCAAGCACTTAGTCAAGCGGGGTGAGCTGGTTCACTATACTCGATCCAGAAGGAGGGGCAAAGTCCTGACTTTTGTCACTGCAAAGATTCACGGGGCATAACGAAGATCACTTGATTGGATGACAGCTATGCCTCAATGGCCACGCTCACAACGCCACAAACATCTGCCCCATTAATGCCCGCCACCGTAGCACGGATCTAGGTAATACATCCCCGCGCTAAAGCCCTGCAATGGCTTCACGCAGCACTTCAACGCTCCTGCTATTCCACTCGTCTCTCTTGAGTAACCAGCTGACATCGCTTAGAAAGCCAAGAGGGAGCCAATGGCTTTCCTTGGCCTTTTCTAGTGACTCTTTGATCCGTCCCGTGTGTTCCCAGCTCTGTGCCGCCTCTTCAGCCCGCGAGATGACTCGGTTGGGTATCCCGCACATGGCAGCGCAGTGCATACCGTAGCTGCCCTCCGCTACGCCAGGTTCAAGCTTATAGAGGAAGGTGACTTCACGAGCGTCGGGCTCAACATGGATTGCCATGCGTTTCGCGGTAATTTCCGGATGCCCAGCAAACTCGGTTGCCAAGCTGTGGTAGTGCGTCGCAAAGTATCCCAGCGCTCCTGTGTGGGTGGCTATGTGATGCAAGACAGCCTGAGCAACAGCCACTCCGTCGTAGCTACTGGTGCCACGCCCAAGCTCATCCAAGATGACGAGCGAGCGAGGTGTTGCTTCTGAAAGAATCTTCTTCGTCTCCGAAAGCTCAACCATGAACGTACTCTGTCCCGCAAAGATATTGTCCTGTGCTCCCAAGCGAGACATGATGCGATCAACGGGCGTCAAACGAGCTGACTTGCACGGTACGTAGCAGCCAATCTGTGCCAGAATCACAGCGATACACGTCATGCGTAGGACGGTGGACTTTCCGGCTGCATTTGCACCAGTCAGGAGAGTAATGCACTCACTCGATCCACCAAGCGTAATGTCATTCGGAATGAAGTTAATGTTCGTGTTGATGCACGGGTGACGAAGTTCCCGAAACTCCAGCACACTACGGGCATTCTCGTCCTTGATGAATTCCGGTCGGCAAGAAGGTATGCCCAAAGCCTCGGAAGCCTTTGCAAGGGAAATGAGGCAGTCTAGTTGAGCAACAATCTTGACGGCAGCAAGCCATGTGGCATATTCTTCGTCGAAGCGGGCATAGAAGCGACCGGCCATGGCTTTGACCACTTGAGTGTGCATCTCTTGGGCTTCTTTCAGGTTTTGCACCAACTCCTCAAGCTCCGGCGAGTACCAGCGTTTGCAGGTTTTGGTAGCTGACATTTGCTTCCAAGAGGATGGTATTGACTTGCTCACCTTAGAAGGTACTTCGAGCTGGTATATTTCCTTGCCATTGTCTGTGAATTTGATGGTATTTGAACCAAGCTCTTTTCTAGTTCGTTCTAGAAGATTTTGAAGCTCCTTTTCCACACTGTTGATGCGCTTTTGGCTTTGGTCAAATTCTTCTTCCATACCAGGTTCAGGAATCAATAGACCGCTGTCCTTGGCTTGAGATCGATCAAACGCATCCTTCCAGGTTTTTAGTGCCCCGTCTAGGTCTGGCATGGCGGTGATCAACTGTCCCAGTACTCCCTCGCCACCTCCAAAGGAGCGCAGCATTGACATGGTGTATTCAATTTGTTCAAACCCCTCTAGCACCTTGACAAAGTCTTGGGGACGACACCTTCCAGCATGCACCCGGGAGATGAGTCGCTCCAGGTCAGGCAGACGGCTTAGGGACTCAGTAAAACGGTTCATGACGGTCCCATCTGCATTGAGGGCGTCCACAGCATCCAGCCGCTGCTCAATCTTCCGAGCATCAGCGAGCGGATGGCACACCCACTGCCTCATCATACGCTTTCCGAACGGAGTGATGCAGCGGTTGATCATGGAAAAGAGAGTGCCTTCAGTGCTTCCGTCAAAGGTATTGGCAAAGATTTCGAGATTGATGAGACTCTGACCGTCCAGAACCAAGCTCGTGGCCTTGCGAATAGGGTCGTACCAAGAAAAATTGCCGCAAGTGAGGAGGTCTTTTTCGATCTTGAGCATGCTAAGATACCACAGAAGAGCGCCCATTGCAGAGAAGACGCGTTCCTTGTCATGAGACTCGCGCAAAACTGCGGGCCAAGACTCAAAGTAACCTTCGCCGTCGATTTTCATGCGGGTGTTTCCAGCACTCAGAAACTCTTTGTCTGGCTTAAGATAGTTCCAGATAGTAGTGGGAGGCGTATTGTTCTTTAGAATACGAAGAGCTTTGGCGGAAACGTGGCCCTTCTCCAGCAACAGCTCCCCGGGCCGTGTCTGGGCCACGAATGTTTCAAAGCGCGTCATATCCGCATCGTCGACGATGTCCACCAGGTGAAACTGGGCCGTGGCTGTATCCACAAACGCGATGCCAAAAGCAGGCATTCCGTCCACTTCAGATTCCTTGATTGCAGCGCAGTACGTGGCCATATCGTCAGTCAGCATACTCCCATCGACTAAGGTACCTGCAGTGAGGACAGAAGACAGCTCTCGTCGGATGACCTTGTCCTCCTTCTTCCCCTTGTCCCGCTCACGTAAGTCTTTGCCCAGAGCCGTCTCCATCTGGTCTACTTTGGCAATTTTGAATCCCTTGGCCACAAATTGATTTGCCCAATGATCCAGACTGGCTTCGGGAACGCCCACCATGCGCATGTTGACGCGATCCGTGAGCTTCAGATCGAAAAGCTGATGACCGATGGTGGCATCGTTCTCGTACAGCTCATAAAATTTGCCCTTTTTGAAGAACACCACAGTGTCCCAGAAGTTCTTCTTGATTTCCCAATATTGTTTCTCAAATGGCGAGAACTTGGTCCACTGCATGGGAGGAATATACAGAGTGCGGGGATCATAGTCTGGGTGATCTGGCGGGTTCTTGTCTGCATCCAAAATATGGGCAAGCCATGTATAGCGTTCAGACGGGGCCACTGTGTAAGCTTTTTCCTTCTTAGGCGGCCCCATCGAGGGCATTTTCTTAGGCGGAGGCCGCCTGGGCTCAGCTCCTGCGGTGGCATGTGGGTCATACGCCCATTTCTGGGTAGAGCCTGAGACCACAGTATTCGGAATATCTCCTTGTAAACTCGCAAGAGGGGACGACACAGCCGGCAATTCACGCACAGGCGCTGAACGCTTTCTCTTGGGCTTTACCGGTTCATCGTCATCGTCTATATCGTCTGGCACAACAAAATCATCTAAATCCTCCGCCTCTAGAGCAGCCTGGGTGGAAGGGTCAAGAGCGAATTCGTCCTCAGAATCACTTTTTGCAACACGCCTGCGCTTGTTCAAGCGTCTGTTGCCCGATACTGGCCTTAGTGCGTCGTCTTCACTCTCTGACTCTGCATAGTTGACCGTTTTCTTGGCCTTGCGGGATGGGCTGGAATTGAGATTGTCTCCTGGATTCTTGCCATTCTCCTTATCGACAACCGTTCCTGGAGTTGTCTGGCTAGATGTGCCGACTGGAACATCACTGATACCCGGGCTCAGTTGGGCGCTGCTGGACGGCACATCCTCCTTGCCATTTGAGCTCCGCTTGGCAGGTGTGACAGACGAAACTTTCTTCTGGAAGAAACTGGCAATATTCTGTTGCTTGGGGGTCGAAGAGGGCTGGCTGCTGTTGGTCTTCTTGCCCGCCATCTCGTCCGTGGTGCGAGAGAAGTGAACAAAGTCTAACGCGTTCAGACGCGCGACGCGACGCGGCGCGACGTATGTTTCGGAACATCCCGCTGTCACTTACACGCAACGACGTCATGGTTGACGCGAAAAGTTCCGAAGTTCTCCGTCGCGATGAACGGCGTGCTGTCGAGAGGAGCGCCTAATGTAAGATACGAGGAAGCTATACAAGCACTCAATTCTCTACAAAGTAATTTTGCTCTTGTTGATGCCCTCCGGAAAACCGGAGCAGGGTGCAACAAACAGGCAGTCTCACAAGTACGAGACTGGGCAAGACAGATAGGATACAAGGTGGGCATCTGGTGCAGGTAGTCAGGTCTAGGGCTAAGCATGTTTCCTCTCTCAGCCTTCCGATTTCAAGCGGTTGAACCTAGTCCACATTGCTGGGACCAAGGGAAAAGGCTCAACATCTACTTTCATTTCTTCTATCCTTTCACAGTATTTCAAAGACAGCTCGGGCGTTGGGCTGTATACGTCTCCTCATCTTCGATCTGTTCGTGAACGCATCAAGATCAACAACATCCCTCTCAGTGAAGATGAGTTTCAAAGACGGTTCTGGGAAGTCTGGCAGAGATTGGCCCTTGATGCTCCCTCTCGTGAATCTTCAGCTCCTCAATTTGATTCATCAGGAAATCGAATCTTGCAGAAAGCAGGTTACTTTCACTTTCTCACCCTCATGGCATTCCACACCTTCATGAAAGCAAACCTGGACTCTGCTGTGATCGAATGTGGCATCGGGGGCGAGTACGACTCCACAAACATCATAGAAGAGCCTCTTACAACAGGTGTGACTAGTCTTGGCATCGACCATGAAGGTCTGCTCGGACGCACAATCGAGGAGATTGCATGGCACAAAGCTGGCATCTTCAAACGCCGAGTACCTGCATTCACAGTCCCGCAATCGAAGGATGCTGAGGCAGTTCTTTACTCGCGTGCAAAGGAACGCGGCACGGAATTGAACGTGGTAACAGAGCACACCGCTCTCAAGGACATCAAACTCGGCATAAAAGGCCCTGTGCAGCGAATCAACGCATCTCTTGCAATAGCCGTGGCAGCATCTCATCTCTCACAGATGGGGCATCGCGATGTTCCTGACCCACTCGATAATATTAGCAACTTGCCTCCAAAATTTGTCAAAGGCCTAGAAAAGGCAAGACTAGGAGGCCGTTGCGACAAGCGAAGCGATGCCAAGGTACCAAACCTAACATGGTTCCTCGATGGCGGCCACACACGCGAGAGCATCGAATTGGCAGGTCGATGGTTCGCAGCGTCACGTTCTCCCAACGCCTTGCAGGTGCTAATATTCAATCAACAAACCCGAGACGCGCGTGCTCTTGCTCGTCAACTCCGGGACAGTCTTGATAAAGCAATGGGAAGGGCTCATGTCTTTGATATTGCCATCTTCTGCCCCAATGTTACATATGAGAACGCGGGCTACAAGGCTGACTTGATATCTATAAATGTAAGCCAAGATGACGTTGACAGCCTTCGTGTGCAGCGAGAGATGGCAGAGGCTTGCAAAGAGATAAACCCGGAGACAAAACCAATTGTTTGTGGGACAATTGAGGAAGCTGTGGCACGTGTTCGCAAGCTTGCCGGTAGGGATACCAGGGAAGTTGATGTCCTGGTCACAGGCAGCTTGCATTTAGTCGGTGGGTTAATTGAGGTGGTGGAGGCAGAAGTCGAGAGGGAAGAGATGCTGTAAGGCATTGTGTTTCTCGATCATAATGTGTATGTACGAAGCGGTTTTTTCGCCGCTTACTCTCCTTGCAACGAATGGCCCATCCCACCGAGGGTAACCGTCTTGATGATGGTATACTCCTCGACGCCGTATTTGCTTCCCTCCCTTCCAAAACCAGACCATTTCACTCCACCAAACGGAGCAGCAGCATCAGAGATCAGCCCCGTGTTGACTCCTACCATTCCTACCTCCAACGCCTCAGCAACCCTATAGCAACGCTGAATATCCCGACTAAAAAAGTAACCAGCGAGTCCAACATCTGCTGAGTTCGCCAGTTTCACAACTTCCGCCTCCGTCTTGAACGGGAAAAGTCCCGCCACAGGCCCAAACGTCTCCTCACAAGACAGCTGCATGGAAGAAGTCATATCCCGCAAAACGGTCGGCTGGAAGAAATTTGGCCCAACATCGGCCATCCTTTGTCCACCTTGAAGCACCTGTGCACCCTGCTTTACCGCATCTTTGACATGAGCTTCGACTTTGCTAACCGCACGGTCATGGATCAGAGGGCCGTGGGTGACTCCTTTCTCAAATCCGGGACCGACCTTGAAGTCTCTAACTTTCTCAGCCATGGCCTCAGCAAACTTGTCATAGATATTTTCTTGGACATAGATTCGGTTAGCGCAGACACATGTCTGGCCTGAAGAGCGGAATTTGGATGCTACTGCGCCGGCAACGGCGGTCTCTAGATCAGCGTCGTCAAAGACGATGAACGGTGCGTTTCCGCCCAGCTCAAAAGAGAGCTTTTTGAGGGTTGAAGAGGCTTGTTTCATCAACGTCTTTCCGACTCCGGTGGAGCCTGTGAAAGAAACTTTTTTGACGATGTCAGAGGTACATAAGTGCTCGCCTACTTCAACTGTGTAGGTGTGGGTGGAAACGACGTTGACAACTCCTGGGGGGATGCCAGCGCGTTTAGACAGCTCCGCTAGGGCTGCCGGAGTGAAAGGTGTTTCGCTCGGTGATTTGCACACGACGGTGCAGCCTGCAGCCAGCGCGGCGCCGATCTTCCGAGTGATCATTGCTGCTGGAAAGTTCCATCTTGATAAGCTCTGGTTAGCTAACAAAGCGCTGCATTGGTGGATCAACTTACGGCACAATCAACCCACAAACCCCAACTGGCTGCTTGACGGTAAACACCCTATTACCCGGCACTGACGATGGAATTGTATCACCATAAACACGTGGTGCTTCCTCTGCAAACCAATCAAAGAAACTCGCAGCATATGTGACTTCGCCCTTGGCATCATTGAACGGTTTTCCGTTTTCCCACGTGATCAACTTGGAGAGATCCTCTGAGTTTTCCATCATGAGCTGGTACCATTTGCGCAACATACGGCTCCTTTCTCTTCCCGTTGTCTTTCTCCATGCAGGGAGGGCATCTGCGGCTGCTTGGATTGCCGATTGCGTGTCCTGCTTGTCCATATCTGGCATCTTGCCAATGACTGACATGGATGCTGGGTCTGTTACTTCAAACGTCTTGCGCGAGTTGGCATCGATCCATTCTCCGTTGATGTATGATTGTTGCTTGAATAGACTGCTGTCCTTGAAGGATGGCGCGGAGTACGAAGACATTTTGGCGTAGCGCAGTCGCGGCAAAAACCTTGATTGGTTTTGTACTCTCACTCGAGCAGTAGGCTGTCGGAAAAAGGTCGACAGAAGGGACTTCATCTTCTGTAATGCCCCACTGAACTCCAGCAAGTCTTCATGTCGTTCCAATGCATTAGGGTTAGGTTTCTGTCAGCCGCGCTGAATGGCGAACTCCACATCAGGAGCAAATGTTCGGATGAAAGAGATGCACGAGTGTGGAGATTGGATTTCATGATTGGAGCAGATGAGTGTATTAAGTCTTGTGTCTGGTACACTGCTGCGATGAGCTGCAGACTTGACTCTAAGCCCCTAGGTGGGGCATGTGTAATATTGACCTGCAACACTGTCAACCATGGATACGAGGCCAAGCAGCAACTGCACAGCATGTCCAATGACGAACATCCTAGCGTCGTGGACGATCCAGCAGAAAAGGGTTAGCGCCTACATTGCACCAATCACGAGGCTGCAAGGCAACCCCGCTTGCGTCACAAATTTTCCTGCCAGTGGAAGGCTTTCGATATGGCATCGACTTCATACAAACCGTCAAAATGCGCCTCATCAGGCAAAATATTGAGCGCAAAACCGGCGCCGGCTCAGCCACACTTCTCCCCGAAGAGGCCGAAGACATGTGGCATGCCTACAACCTGATCAGGCCCACCGACCTCTTGCGCGCGTCGGCCGTCCGCAAAGTGGTTCAAGAATCTGCATCAGGCAGCCGCTCCAACCAGCGCGTGCACACCAACCTCACCATCCAGGTCACATCCCTCGATTTTGACCCCCAAGCCGGTCAACTGCACGTATCAGGGCAAGTGTCTGAACAAAATCCCTATGTCAAACTCGGCAGCTTCCACGCCCTCGATCTCGAACTCCAACGTAACTTCACCCTTGAAAAAGCCAACGGCTGGGACAGCGTAGCCCTCGACATCCTAAAAGAATCCATAGACCAAACCAAACAAGCCCAACTCTGGGCCGTGGTCATGCAAGAAGGCCTTGCCAACATATGTCTCATAACCTCCCACCAGACAATCCTCCGCCAACGCATCGAAGTCTCCCTTCCCCGCAAACGCCCCGGCTCAAACGACCATGCCAAGTCTCTCCAGAAATTCTACCAAACAACCCTCGACACTCTTCTCAGACAACTCGACCTCTCAGACCCAAAAGCCCTCCTCCTCGCAAGTCCAGGATTTACAGCTTCCTCCTTCCACCAATTCATCAAGACCCAAGCCTTCACTGATCGACGACTAAAAGCTCTCCTCTCCTTAATCGTGGTAACCCATTCCGCTTCAGGACATCTCCACAGCCTTAACGAAGTCCTCACCAGCCCCGCCGTAACGGCACGTATCAGTGATGCAAACTTTGCGCGTGAAACCCAGCGATTAGACGAGTTCCTCGCACTCATGCGTCGCGATGATGCGAGGGCTTGGTACGGGCCAAGGGAGTGTGAACGTGCTGCGGAACGCGGGGCGGTGGGCAGGGGGGGTGGGGTTTTGTTAATCAGTAATTCGCTGTTTCGGAGTCAGGAGGTTGAGGTTAGGAAGAGGTGGGTGAGACTTGTCGATGATGTTAAGGAGCAAGGTGGGGAAGTTAGGATTTACAGTAGTATGCATGAAAGTGGGAAGAGATTGGATGATTTGGGGGGTATCGCCGTTATTATGACGTTTCCAATTGAGGATCTTGATAGGGATGATGAAGGTGATGAGGGTGGGGAGTGAGGGGTTTGGTGGGGTTTTAGGGCCAGGGAAACCCAGAGTCGACACTCTACGATGGAATAGAGATTTTTTGATTTGGGGCTTTGGCTGTCTGAGCTCAATTTATTCGGCGGGAATAGTCGTTGGGTCTGGTCTTGGCATAAATCTTCCCCATTGACACCACTGTGCATCGCACATAACGCCCAAACATATTTGTAA
Organism: Piedraia hortae CBS 480.64; assembly: GCA_010093745.1. Lineage (NCBI taxonomy): Eukaryota > Fungi > Ascomycota > Dothideomycetes > Capnodiales > Piedraiaceae > Piedraia > Piedraia hortae. The sequence goes on from MU005998.1 coordinate 62,065, forward strand.
ATTCACTTTTCCAAAATCGCATACTCTGCGATAGTGATACACAAATGGAAAGGATACCCTCCGCAGTCTAGGGAATCCTAACATTTGAGTGCCCTCTCTCAAGAAACTGAAGGAGATTCAAAACGCGATTCCAACGCCGAAAGTACTCCGTTGGGAAACATTAATTCTCAACCCGCTAAAGCACACACTCTCAGAGTCCGAGGATGGCCTCCCCGCTACCAAAAGAAGTAAAGTTGCCAACATCCTGCTGGCGTCGCGGCCGACTCCCCTGAGCTCCGCCAGGATGGTTCTAGCCATCTCTCTCTCCATTATATTTGACGTCCTCGCAAGAACAACTTGCCACCAGAGCCCGCTTGGTTTTACCAGGCCATGCGAACACCGCACACCAACCAATGGTGTGCAGCATGTGAGAAAGAACTTGACAAGCAATTTTACACCGGCACAATTGCCCGGCATCACCTTCCCCCTCAAGTGGGTCTTAAATAAAAATTTGACGAGGATGGCCAGAGGCGATCTTTAAGCTTCACGAGTGGCGATCTATTCTGCGACACCTGCCGCCCGCACTTTTCACTCCTGGTATGATCCAAATTGGGCGCCGTGAACGCGTGTCTCAATGCCACACAGCCCAGGGAATCGATTGTTCTACCAGGTCAACATCACGGTCATCATTCACATGAATGTCAATACTCCTGGCACCGTCATGCAGCACCCAGTGACCACAGCGGAGCCAATTACTCTCGCAACATCTCCTCATGCTCTAAATCTTGGCACGGAAGTAAATGGCGATTGGAACTCCAGCTGCTACGGCCTGTGGAATAATTCAAGGTTGGGGTAAAGTTACTGCTGTCTGGCTCGACGACATCTTGGGGTTGGAGTGTGAAGGTGCCCGGGGCTTTGCACTCTTCTATGGGCGCAAGCAGTGCAACGACAATGGAGTGTAAGGAGTTGATGGTGCGATCCATCGAAGTTGAAATGTTGGGAACACACCTTCAGTGCCCCCACCACTGCAGGCGGCTCTCCAGACCTTGGAGGGCGAAACGTGGTATTCATTAGACAATACCACATCAGACTGCACGCCTCCAAACTGGAACGTTGACCTGCATCACGGACAAATCGTGCTGAGGTGACGATACTACGGGCAGGATGGGGCGGCCGTTTCCACCCAGATTTCGAGAACTTCCTGACAAAAACTCATCCTGCCACCGCGGAACGACTGTCTGTTATGCATGCCAACGTCGACTTTTGGAACGATGGATCTAGTTTGGTTATAAGTTGTCGATGCAGCCCGGTGGAGCTGTGGGACACAAGCCCTGCCGGTGTTCCACCGATTTTCCTTTCACATGATTGCCACAGGATACAAGATGAAGGTCGTGGGAATGATCGATGCCTTTAGACGTGGCCTGGCGCGTCTTTTGACGTTCGCAGGCCCACGAGGAGAGGCCAGAATTCTTCGGAACCAGCGACGCAAGCTTTGCTAATGAAGCAACGGAGAAAGAGTATGGAGGTCCTAATCTTTTTGTTCACGTGCGGCCCAGTAGAGTGGAAGTCCGGCAAGACAGAACATCACTGCTAAATCCTCAGCGGGGAGCGGCCTCCTTGCTCTATCCCACGCCGGGAGTATTTTTCTCTAGTGGATACGTTTCCTCGCCGCGATCAAATTGAAGCTTGACCAAACTCCGTTGCTTTCATGTGACAATATGCAGACCCTCCGACTCATCATACATAACCAACGACTTTAAGCTCGACGCAAAGCTAAAGCACATTGACGTTCATAATCATGGGCTACGTCAAGAACATCTCCTAGGGATTCGTCCAATGGTCCTAGGATGGCCAGAAGGTCTCGTGGATGGATGTCACGTTGAATTGATCTCACATGCTCGGCTGCACGAACCGCCGGACAGACTTTTGGGAATGCTGAACTGGGCGAGGCCGAGCAGGACAGGCTAAGAGCTTCGTATGCCGACATGATGTTAAAATTGGGCCTGCCCTTTGCCATGACAGACAATAAGCTATGGCGCGAGTTCTTGCAGGAATTGAGCCCAGGCTTTAGAGTTCCCAACGCAAAGCAACTCTCGGGGCCATTGCTGCTATAATGCTACAGCAAGTCAAAGGATGAGGCTGAAAGTCAGTGGAAGGGTTCTGCTGGGGAAAAAGTGCGACTTACGTTGACCACGACTTCATGGAAGTTTGTCGGGGAGAGCACCTCTGTAATTATACCTTAGTCAAGCCAAGCAGGCGCGCATAGTTCCTTCGTGCCATCCCGTCCGGCGTGAATAAGCACACTTCCAGATATTTGTTCGAAGAGCAGGTGGAAATGATCAAGGAAGTCGGCCCAGAGAATGTGATTGGACACAGCGGCCAACATCAAGAAAGCTGTTCAATTGGTGGCACATCGGGACGGGATACATGCCATAGGCTGCAATTTTCACCAGTTCGACCCGCTCATAAAAGACATCCTCAAACTGCCAGGATTCAGCGAAGGCGATTGAGCTCAGCAAATTCTTCCAGAGCCACAGTGTTGGAGAGGCGATCTGATCTCCCGGCATATCTTGGCCTTTTAGTCATGGATACAAGCCATGCTCCCTACGGAAGGGGGTGGGCGCGTTGAGACAGATTCTTTGTGTCTCACCGCCGCTGGAGGTGCATTTGTTTATAGTCAGCTGCTGCGCAGCTCTTTCGGTTCACATAGCTTTTCATTTAGTTGATCTCTTCACACTTTTACACTGTTCCCTTGGCAGAGCTCAAGTAGGCACAAGTCCAGATGATTAGGTAGGCGGTGGCGCTGGGACAGCCGGTCAATCAATGGTCTGGAGGCTCTCGTCATGACGATCTGCCGACATAGATGGTGATAGCATCATGGGATGGCTTAGGCTATATACCTACTCTACTCTTCGCTCGATATTGTTTGGATATAGGACTTCAGTTCTGTCGACTCCCCTCGTCCCAAAACACTGTACTGGGCCGTTTTCCGCACGAAACTCTAAAAGCGGGTGTGCGGGGTGAATCTTATGTCCGCTCGGTGTCATACCTTGGCCTGATAACAAAGACTATACAAAGAAAATTCTGTATACCACAATACTCAGAGAGCATGATAAAGAGGACAGTGGGGCAATGGAGTAATATTTGAAATTGTTTGAACAGAGAAGCTACTTGTATATAAGCTCGCTGCTGAACAGCAGAAAAGAAAATTTTGTAAGAATTCAATGTTCAGAACAATTACGCTACGCAACAACTACATTTCAACAGGAAATTTTCTACAACCAATCTGGATGTGAGGTAGTCTGTCCGAAGAGGCTGCTTGAGGGGCGTCGTAGCCCATGGTTTTGCAGTCAAATCTTGATGTCAGAGAGCAGTGCTGACGAAATGGAAATCTTCTTACGAGATGTGTGCTCAGAGATCGAAATACCCATTCGATCCCAATGCATGGGCAAAGCTTATCGTAGCAGTAGTCCAGGTAGGTGAAGGACGGTCACGAATATTCATCTGACCTAAAATCACCCAAGTACGAATTGGAACACTTAAAAACGATAACACCAAGGAGGTCTATGGCTGCCTGATAACTCATACACGATCTAAACGACAATTGGAGCCGCTTCGTGCCCTTTAAGCACCTTCGTCATCGATAACAACAACCGGCGGCTGATGGCCCGCACACTGAAGAGCGTAAATGTGCTCGTGGTTAGCTACGGCCGTGCTGAGGTTGAAATAGATTCCGGCCAACTGGTTGATATATAACTCGTCATCGTTATAGTTATCAACCTGTCCCCAGGTACCAACACGACCCAAAGTATCAGCCAGAGCTTCGTCCAGACTTGAGAAATGCTCGCCAGCGGGATCCCAATAGCTCAGACACATCTCCCGATGCATCTTGAAGATTGTGGTACTATACCTGATGTGCTCAGGAATAGTCTTGTAACGGTCGGCGAGATTTTGGAGTCCGCGGCGGAGACGGATAATCCGTGCACGTAGATTGAGGCTGCGAACCGGGTTGGGGCGCTCGTGCACTTCCATGTCTTCCTGCTCGGAAAGGTTAGAGTCCATCTTTCGGGTTATGATGGTTGAGGGATCGGGTGTTGTTGTGGAAAGGAAGAAGAAAATGGGCTGAGTCCGGTGGCAACGGAGACAAAGTACGACACGCTACCAAAGTGAAACATGCGTTGTACGTGCTTCGCCCATGCTTTCACGGGATGAGAGGGAGGTCTTGGTTGCCATTGAACTTGCCGGTCAGCGACAGCATGTTGTGATTTTGTAGGTGAATAGACAACGAGTACAGCTTGACAGTCGCTATACCATTTGCAGCTACATACACGTACCCTCTGACAGTGTGAATACAGACTACAGACGACAAGGCTAAACCTGTAGCATATTCATACAGATTCATCTTGAGACCTTTGTGTAGGACTTGTCGCGTTGCTCTGATCAGATTCGTGGTGTGACAACCTTGACGATAAAGCACAGTGCTCCAACAAAAGTAGAATTTAGTCTGCATGACCCTTTGCTATCTTGTAGGATGATTACGTAGCTATTCATGGCACAAATATGGCGCGCTCTAATTGTGGAGCATCCGCCTGCAAAATCTCTGCTTCAGCTTTTATATGAGAGACCAATGATCCATGAGGCGCTGTCCCCCTGGCATTTACTCCATGCATAGCGGAAAGATAAGCATGAGCACACACAATCCAATTATCCACTCTGTGAACTGTCCTAAATCAAGTCCCAGTATGTTACGGTGCTCGGAGGAAAAGGTCCAACAAGTCCCAACAACAAGGACATTCCGAACTGCTATCTACTGGGAAGCTAGGATACTATAAACCAATCCAGAAACGCCGTCCATACGCGCGTGGTAGCGAGCAAAGCTATGAATAACTAGCAGGGCGCGTCGGTGTATCAAATTTCCTGTGCGCTTAGGCAACGTGGGTCGTCCCGTGCACACACGGCCTCGCCGTAACACCAATGAACAATCTTGGTAACTGCTTGCTATATCTACATCTCCCTCATTACCGTTCTCAATTTGCAATTGAGCCGCAGTTGCATCTTGTACTCTATCTTCAATCTCCATATCATCTTTATCGCAGTTTAACTCATGTTGGGCAATGTTGGCGGTGTCCTCAATGGAGAGAGATCGTTGGGTGCGGTACCGAGCTCCTCAGATTCATGTGGTGTATTCATTCGATATCAACCACGAAGGCCCCTCCACAGCTGCCAAGGCTTACTGTTGCGCGACACTATCTTGGGCCTTCTTGGCCAGTCTTGCCTTGTACCGCCTTGCCTCTTATCTGGTGTTTTCGGGCTCCTAGTCTTTTTTGAATTGCAGGTAAACATGAAGTGATGCAGCAGTAGCTTACAAAAGTTCTGGAGCGCCTTTCCGACAAGCAGCAATTGGCTAAGATGAGCTTGCTAACTCAGATACTCCACATATGAGATCTCTACTGACAGTATCAGGTCGGCCGGCAGATGATGACAGAGAATTTGTGTTGGGGCTGTGACCCCAAGGAGTGGAAAAGTGGTGCCACGATGGCAGTATGTACACTTTACTCATATCGCTTTAAAGTAGCCGTTCAGCTAATGAAGAGTAACAGCGAGCTGTCGACAAGTGGGACATTTTGAAGGAGTTGCCGGGCCAGGCTGTCCAAGACGTCATCAGTTACATGCGCACGGAAAATCTCCGCAAGCTCAAAGAGCGGCTGGACAAGGTGAACTTGAATGGTGCACTATGGGGGATTGTTCAAGCTGTCGGCGGTCCTCCCTACCAGGGAAAAAACCCGGAGGATTCCACGGCGTTAAAACGCCATGCTGCTGCTCTTTGGGTATGTCGATGATTCTGACGCATGTTGAATGAAATTCAACATGCTTGAACTGCAGCGCTACAAAGCTAACAATGCCAATCGGGGGGACCGCACCTTCTTTGCGGATGCCGACGTTGCGTTTGCAAACCTTTCCGAGGAAAAGAGGTACGTTCAATGTCTTGAAGGAAACATAGGATGACTCTGTCGTTTGAATAACTTATTGGCTCGACAGGCGTTCGCTTCTTGAAGACGACTTGAAGGCGCATGGCTGGCTCGCTGGCGACGACAACGGTGGCGATGTCCTTGCGATGGCTCATACACCAGTTAGGAACTTGTACGCATCATACGCGGCGCTGGGGTGATGCAGATACCTGAGCATCATTGGTAGATAAATAGCTCTATAGTCCCAAAACCATCTTGGAGAGTGCATTGTAACCCCCGCCACAGGTTGCCAAAACACCGGAAGTGTCTAGCTCTAAATAGAATTACAAGTTGCGGCAAGGCTCCTAATGACTTGCTAGAACTTGCCGCCCGCTTCACTGCAAGTTATAGCAAGTTGGGGCAAGACTAATAAGGACTTGCTGCGGCTTGCCTTCCATCTCGCTGCAAGCTGTGGTCAGTTGCAGCAAAGCTACTGGGAATTTGCTGCAAGTTACTCCCGTGTCTCACTGCAAGTGACCCCAACCTCTTGCTGTCAGTGGCAGCAACCGTGTAATCCAGACGCTGCAAGTTGAGATGGGGTTGGCTGTGTGGCTGACGCCAAAAGCGTCCTCTTCGCCGATGCCGTTTAATATGACATCTCTCTCATGCTGACCATGGATTATCTGGACCTCGTGTATTGAATGATCCTGAGCAGCGTGAATGCGTTGTCGAGGGTGGTTGACAGCTAACGATAGGAATTGATAGAGGTAAACTCCTTACAGAATTGAAATGAAGGTGTTTGATGGATAAGAGGGTGGAAGAGTTTTACTCCAATATTTCAGACGCCGGCCAAGAGTAGTTTTGTATCGTGTATACAATGGCTCAGTTTCATTGAACATATCTGCAAGGTAGCAACCTATACTGTGTTGTGAAATTCCCGGTCGATGTACGAAGGCTCTGCAGTGATGTCTGAGACTCATTTGTAAGAAGATATGATACCAATGACGGCTTGGGCAACTGTCTTTGTACGTGTCATACTTGGTCCTCATCAAAAACGACTTCTAGCGATCTAAGCGCTTTCCTCGTGCAGGGAATCCACATTCCTGGCATGCTGAATTGCATGCGGATGATATCGATAGGTTTAATTTGATAGAACGGCTTTCCCTTACTGTTTTTGCGGCGGCCCACGTTCAGTGTGGGGACACTTGTCCGGTACTGCTTGGGTTTCTTCAAGGAGGGAATTTCGTCTTGCCCAGTAGCTGAGTCAACATGTTAGACAGTGAGGGGGTTGCTGTCATCATATTCTCATTTGGATACTTCGGTGAGTGGAAAAAGGCAAAGAGCAATGCATCTTGCGGGGAATTGAATGGTTTGCCATGGTTGCGTCAACTCCGCCATCTTGGGTTTCTTAGGAGGGGTAAAAGATGGCGATCCGGTTTCGTAATCTAGCTCGGTCACGCCATCGTCTTCCAAATCGATATCACCCCAGACTGCTTCTAGCGGACGTGAAGCTCTGCAGGTTGGTAACTATTGGAAGGTGGAAAGAATTCTGCTCACATCTTTCCGATCTAAGTAAATGGCGGAATGGATAAAAGTGTGCGTGTTATTGTGACTATCCATGACTATGGATGTAGTCGGAAGCGAGGGAAAGGGTTGTGTGCCAAGACTGCCCCGGACTCCGGCATGACCCGAACCACATTTGCCATGATGACATCCTTCGGCGTAACAATTTCCCAAGGGAATTTTTAGAGAGATAAAAACCTTGGGAAGTCTGGTGCCCTATCTATGTCATGTTTCCATAGAGCGCCCATCGAATACAATATTGTTGATTAATGTAGAATCGTCCTCGTCGCTGTGACTCGCAGGCACATTAGCGTCATGCATTACAATATCGACCTTCGTGATACCTTGTTCGGATGAAAACATCCGCTGCTCTCTGCGAGGGTGTAGTGTGTGATTCAAACATTGCTAGACGACCACATTGGGCTGCTAGGAAAGATCTTTCATGCTTATTGAAGCGAACCGTGTCTTTCTATTATGCACTTCAAAGTGATTATGTGTACTCTGTAAAGTTTTTCGTACTTCGGTGAGACCTTCATATAATCTTTGTCACAACGCGAGGCTAATGACGAAGAATCGGGTCCGAGGGATAGATGAGAAACAAGGGCAAGAGGCTCAAAGCAATAGTCGATGAGCGATGGATGAGGGGACTGCGTAGACCCTATGAAGACAGAGAACAATGCATGAAGAAGAGAAGAGAAAAGTCAGTGCCGCCTGAGGGTGTGCCGAATTGTGGGGCCACTAGACTCGGGCCGCGGACACACCGGGCCTTTCCGCATGATGTAGGCCCTTAGTTCTGACAAACTCCTTGTAGTTTTATGTAACTCGTGAAGAATTTTATGTGCTCCGTTTCAACTAACATGAAATTCTAGAAAGATCAATGTAATTAAAGTCTAAAAAACGTACTTTTACGCCGCCAACCAACTGACTACAATTTTCATACGATCCCACAACCACATGGGAGTATCTGCGTCTTTGAGCAACTGCAACCCTCAATTCCATAGAAGACCATGTTAAAAACTACCGCAATGACAGGTGTACACCCCCCTCGACGAGAAAGCAAGCTTGTAGAATTTTCATCACATCACCTCAGCTCATCTAACTCCACCTCTGTAGCCAAAGAGCTCCGTCCACTTGCGTATTCTACAGTGTAGGCAGCGCTATGGCAAAGCTCTCTGAACCGACACTTTAGAAGGCTCGAAGCCACTTCACGGGAGAACTCGTCCTACGAAGGTTGAACAAACACAGAGCCATGAGTATACACGCCCTCAAGGGCCAGAGAAGACCTGAAGCAGCTGCACCATACCGATCCCAGCGGAGTTCAAACCTGGCACTCAGATGGTGTATCGTGGAGGAAGACCTGGCTGCACGCGAGATGGTTGAGACTTTCCAAAAGGTAAATCATTTTCCGAAGGGTTTGCAACTCCGTTCCAGCAGCCATCATACCCAATTAAGCCCTACTAACGCATCAAGCCTTGACAAACTCCTTCCCCTTTGTCACTTCAACACTATCCGCAATCCCATTCTCTCCCCCCTTTCTCTCAATCATAAACCCCTCAAAAAAGGTATCAAGCGGCTCCACATCCTCCAACTCGCCAACAAACGCAACATGCTGATCCGGCCTCAACACAACCACGCATCCCCGATCCTCTTTAATCCCAAACATCTCATGTATCTTTCCGGAAGGGTGATCATACGAAGGTCCATCCACGAAAAGCTTATTATAATCCCACCCATTGACTTCGTCGAATGGGCGAAAGACCTGTGGAAAGGAAAAGATATCATACTCCTCCCTCGGTGCAGAGTGAATAAGGATGAATTCGAACGTGTTGTCCGCCTTCGTGTTGGGAGGGGTGAAGCGGTTGAAGAATGAGGTTTTGTTTTCGATGGATTTAGCGAGAGTTTGGATTTTGTTGAGTTGGGAGGGGAGGTGGACGTCTCCTGCAAAGGCGATAATGCGCCAGGTTCCGTTTGAGGGGAGGATGTCGTGTAGTTGGATGGATTGGGCGTCGGCTTGATTGACGATGCGGGTGCTTTTGATGCGTTGTCCGATTGGGAGGGTTGGGGCGAGGGATGGCTTGGATTGGACGCGATATTTTTCGGGAATGGCCACGTCTGTGCCGTCGCCGGCAGAGGTTGAATCGCCCGTTTTGGCGACGATGATGCTGGGGCCGTAGTTGACCGCTTTGGGGTTTTGGTGAGTAGGGGTGGGGTTAGAGATGGGAAGGCTTACCGGTCCCGGTGAGGAAGAGATGAGCTTCTTCGAACGTTTTCTTGAAGTCTGCCGTACTGATTCCTTCTTCGTCCATGACGTCCTTGGCAGGACGGCCGGAAAAGAGGCGAGATAGTTTGTGGTCGATTCTGATGAGGTCTTGAGCTATGCGACGCCGCTCGGATTGATACGTTTTCAGTACCTGGCGGTCATACAAGCCCTTGACCGCTCCTGCAACTTTCCATCCAAGGTTGAAAGCTAGAGAATGGTTAGCGAGTGTTTTGATTGCCGCTCGTCGTACCCACAATCCTGCATGCTTACGTTCCTGGAAAAGGTCAACCGGGACATGCATCACATTGTTCAGAACTTACATTCCCTGTCCGGCCTTTGGACTATGAGTGTATACCGCATCACCAGAGAGGAAGACTCTCTCGTACGCCGAGAAATTCTTGCCAACGCGTTGACCAATCTGGTATGCCGTCCACTGAAAGCGATGAGCTCTAGTACAAGATCAATCTGACAACCTACCCAGTCCAGTCTGCGATAAGAGATGTTGTAAGGGGCAAAGATGCGCCTTGCCGATGCCATGATGGTGTCTGGAGTTATGCCCGATCGATCGGCCTTTTCTCCAGCCCGATCGCTAGTCTTGGAGGTTGTCGTGAGTTGGATGTAAAGGCGGACAAGCCTTCCCTCACGAGGGATTACCATGACACTGCCTGATTCGGCGGAGTGGATGGCGCATCTGTTACGTATATCCGGAAAGTCGGTTATGGGTACAATGTCCACCACCCCCCAAATGTAGTCAGTGGAATCACCCTCTAGTTGGAAACCAAGCTCTTTGCGCACCCAAGAATGGGCACCATCAGATCCGAGGACATATTTGGCTTTAACTACCTCCTCCTTGCCTGCTTTCATATTAAGCTTCGAGGCTTTCAACATCTCCTCGGTATCATCATCAGCCAAATTGCTGCGAAAGAGGCCATCTTGGATCACAGCTCCATTACTTGCTGTTGCACTTTGCTTTGGAGTTGCCTCTTCTTCTGTTAGATGCCTCAAGGTTACAGTGACTGGGTACGCATTGGGGTCATCAACTTTCTCTTTTTCAATAACCAGCTTTGATGGCATAACGCCCCGTTCAACCGTGTTACCACCACAAGCCTTGATCTCATCCAGAAAGAAGCGTTCGATGCGTCCTTGATTGAGAGTACATTCCAGATACCTGCCGTTGCCGGGCATTGTATCTGCTTTGCGATCGCTGCGGCGAATGATACCCTTTTCATCAGGGTTCCAGAAGCACATTTCGGTCATAATCCGCCCTTCTTGACGCACTCGATGGCAAACGCCCATTGATTCGAGGATTTCAAGCGTTCGAACCTGCAGTCCATCGGCCTGTCTATTGAAAATTTTGGTCCCACGCTTGTCTACGATACGGTAATTGATGCCACATTTGGCCATCCAAGCCGCCATCATCATGCCGGCGGGGCCGGCACCCACTATAAGAACATCTGTGTAAGTCTCCTTGGTGTTATCCATGATGAGGATGTAGTTTCAAATGCTCAGGAACACCCAAACTTTATAAAGGTCCGCCGTCTCCATGATTACCTATCAGCCCTAAGTGACAAAAAAGGAATGCATTAATCGTAACGAAGGGGCTTGAGCCGGGTCCCTGTTCCCTCAGAGCCACCTTCATACTTTCTGACGATCCCGGTCCAAGTCATTCTACTTCTGGTCATTACCCATCGGGAAGTCCAATCCTTCTCTAAGCCATTTCACACAGATCCCTGGTGATGGCGGGGCTGGTGTGGGGTTGCGCTACGGTGAACCGAGGCAGTGCAGCTAATTAGCGAGAATTTAGACCGAGAGCGTCGAATTTCAGGTAGTGATTTGAGATGGGGCATGGGAAATGAGAAAAGTCGGAGGTTTGATAGGCGCACCGAGACGAGGTTTCACAGGAACGGCTCTGATAGTTAGGTAGTTACAGTACAAGGCTCGCAGTGATTGGCTTAGGGGGATGTGAACTGTCGCTTCTGGTCATTGTTTGGCTGCCACAACGGTTGCTGCATCCCACAGACGTTTAGGAGAAGTAGCTCTGTGGATGTCCACGCTGTTAGAGAATGAGATGAACAACCAGAGATGACGTCGTCGATTACAACGGCATAAGCAGTAGTTAGATTAGATCAAGGACATAAGACTTGGTTGTTGGTGTGTCATCAACGTACTCGCTGACTTGCAATCTAGCCACTTTCTTTCCGCGAATTTCATCCTGTGCATAGCCGCTTATTTTTACAGAGGACCTTTCGTTCCGCACTTCAGCCAATCAGACGGGCCTTTCATCATCGAGACTATACCTAAATCAGCTAGTGGGAAAGTACGAGTTCTATCTGATTGGTCGGAGTAAAAAACTAGACTCAATCAGGCACGCTAGGGATGAATATTTCGTCTCGAGAACGATAGTCCAGATCCAAGTTACATTTTTTCTAGAACAGAGTATATGTACTCTAAGCCGGATTGCAGTTTATGAGAAGGTACATGTTCAGATTTCATCTAGCGAGAGAATCATGTTCAGTCGAGTGAGAAAGAACTCTTGGACCGACCAGATGACTATGGCTTTCATGTATGAGAATTTACACTTTGATAAAGAGACTTCATCTCAAGAAACCCATCTCCATTTGAGCAGTTCCGAAAAGATATATCCCCCCCCTCCCAATGATGATCAAGTAGCCATTCCAAAATTCCATGCCGCGATACCCAATCATAAACGATGACTCTACCATCTACGACCGAAAGACAAAATGCATGTTACCAAACCGAACAAGTCAATCAGCCCTCCCATTCAAGCTTCGGAGAACGAACCACATCTCAATTATAACATACCACCAAGGACCCATCCAGCCATCACGAATCGCCAAAAGTATCAATAAACGCAATAGGTATCAATAACAGCTCAAATAACATATATCTCCAGAAACCCATAGGATGACCAAACCGCCCGATCCATTCATCACACAACTCACCTGCGCAAAAGCAGCGGAAAGATGAATTGGGATCATGAAAAAGCCTGGCCATGCACTCGGACGTCTGGGACTGCAGAACGTCAACCCTGATGAAGTCTGATCAGTACGTTTGGAAAGGCTAAGCCTGCCCGGAATTCCTGCAGTTAGTAGCTGTCGCACACGTCACCAATCGCATTGCAACAGCCAGCTTGGGGCATGAAGTCCCACTGAAGACGTTCCTTCTAGAGAGCATGGACGAAGAGAATAGATCTGTCAGTGCGGCCTTACGACGCGACAGGATCGTTCGGGGTTGCTTTTCTTGTCAAAGTTTCTTGAAATTCTTCGCGGATGCGGAGGACGGCCGCGTAGAGGTACGGTTCGGGCATTGAAACCACGCCAATTACAACGACGTCAATCTCACACTAGAATGCCTGCAGTTCATTGACGAACGGTCATGGGCTACACTCCCAAAGAAATCCATCGTCAGATGATTCAGGTAGGAATCTTAAGATGCGAAGATGTAACTGCGCATCAAGTTTACTGCCAGTGGGCAAACATGAAAAGTGGAGCCTAGAAGCTCGACGAGACTAAGCACTTTCTAAACATTCGAGAAGAAAGGAATAGCATTTTCGGAGACATCAACGCTGGAAGTCTTGAGCACAGATGGGCGGAGCTTGCCAGATGCCCTTTCCAGGCGATCGAGAATGAACAAGGCGTCGAAGGTAAGCTTGAAAATCCGTGTGTTAAAGCTTGACTGACTCTGTGTCATAGAATGCTTCGTTGTGACAGCGAAGCAATGTCGCAACAAGTTCAACAACCAAAAAGAGAAAATAAAAAACAGGCGTACAAGGCCTATATCGATGTCCGCCGCGACGTGCCGGGGACGACAGGCAGGGGAACGGATAACCTGCCGTAATTCTCGTTTGTCCGAAAGTTCGACAGGCTGATGTCAGGAGACCCAACGATCGGCCCATCGGCTATTAAGCTCTTCCTACGTGAGAGCAACAATGTCCACCAGCGTGAGTGTTGGGGGCGGCGCATACATCTCCAAGTCACTACAATCCTGGCCGTGTCAACAGGTTTTAACAGATGCCATCATTGCTGGGTATGTATGTAAAACGAGTCTCATCGAAATCTATGGATGCAGATCAGCTCAGATCCATCTCATCCTCATCCGCCCCGGGTTCTGTCTCGGTCTCTTTCGCCCGACTTGCCTCCAAGTTCGCCTTTTCTCTCGCGCGTTGCCTCGCCTCGATGATGGCCTTTCTCACCGAATCGTGTCCCTCGTCCTCTGTCAAGGATTTTGGCACGCTATAGAGGATGAGTTGCTGGTTATGATTATCGTCCGGCTTATCCCTTAGTAAATGCTGCGGAATCTTCGCAACATTGGGCGGGAAGATGCCAATCTGATTCTCGGCTTGCTCCTGGGCTTCGATCTCGGCGATTTCGTCTTGTAAGTTGTGAATGTAGACTCTATTCGGCGTCTCGTCGACTTCCATGTCGCTATCACCGTTAGGCGCGACTGTCTCCGTTTGCGGCACAACCGACTTCCATTGCAGCGCATCATGATGATCTATGTACACAGCGTGAGCAGAGTCTAAAGTATATAGTTGTGGTAAAATATATACCCAAACTCAGCCGATGGAAGCGTTTCGCAAACCGACCATCTTCATCCGCCTCTGCGCGTCTTTTGCCCAAAACTGACGTCGACGTCTGCATTGACACGTCAAAATTCACCAAGAACCACAACAACTGGAAGAGAGAGGATAAGAGAGTGTGCGCTGGTTCTCGAATCTTCCAGAACAAAAGTGCATGCGCGTCGCGTGGAGCGTTGGACGGCGTCTCCTCCACCACGGCAGGTCCAGAACGTACAGCAGAATGGCAGCGCCCACGACGCAATGGAGCGTAAGTGACTCTACATAATTCTAGATTTCGGAGATTAACACGAGTCGCAGGCCCCGAAAGTGCGCGCGACGTTTCTAGAGTAAGTTGTCGCGCGGACAGCGACAGATGTGACATTTGGCGACTAACGGCCCAAAAGGTTCTTCAAGGAGAGGGATCATGTATTCGTCCCGTCGAGCTCGGTGGTCCCTCTATCTGATCCGACGCTCCTCTTCGCTAACGCGGGGATGAACCAATACAAGGCCATATTCCTAGGCACCGTAGACCCAGATAGCGACTTTGCAAAGCTCAAACGCGCGGTGAATTCGCAGAAGTGCATTCGCGCGGGCGGGAAACATAATGACCTTGATGATGTCGGCAAGGACAGCTACCATCATACCTTCTTTGAGATGCTGGGCAACTGGTCGTTTGGAGACTATTTCAAAAAGGAAGCAATCCGGTTTTCGTGGGATCTGCTGACCAAGGTCTACGGCCTCTCGCCCGATAGACTGTATGTGACTTACTTTGAGGGCAAGGCTGATAGTGGGCTCGAGCCCGATCTCGAGGCCAAGGAGCTCTGGAAGAGCGTTGGTGTGGCTGAAGATCATATCCTGCCCGGCAACATGGCGGACAATTTCTGGGAAATGGGCGATCAGGGACCTTGTGGGCCTTGCTCAGAAGTTCATTATGACCGAATCGGCGGTCGTAATGCTGCCAGTTTGGTCAATCAGGATGATCCAAACGTTTTGGAGATCTGGAACAACGTGTTTATTCAGTACAACAGGGAGCAGGACAAGAGCCTCAAGCCGCTGCCGAATAGACATGTCGACACTGGGCTTGGGTTCGAGAGACTCGTCTCGGTCCTACAGAACAAAATGTCGAATTACGACACCGATGTGTTCACCCCGCTGTTCGAGAGGATCCGGGAAGTCACGGGCGCGAGGGAGTATAGGGGCAAGCTCGGGGATGAGGATCCAGATGGCATCGATACCGCGTACAGAGTCGTGGCCGATCATGTGCGCACCTTGACCTTTGCCATCGCCGATGGAGGTGTACCGAACAATGTCGGCAGAGGCTATGTTGTGCGCAGAGTGTTGCGGCGAGGCGCCCGATATGCGCGCAAGTACTTTAACGTTGAGATTGGCTCGTTTTTCTCCCAGATCGTGCCGTCTTTGGTGGATCAAATGGGCGAAATGTTTCCCGAGATCATGAAGAAGCAGCAGGATGTCATTGATATCCTGAACGAAGAGGAGCTGAGCTTTGCTAAGACGCTTGACCGCGGCGAGGTCATGTTCGAGAAGTTTGCACAGGAGGCCAAGAAGAACGGCTCCAACGAGCTTCGGGGGAAGGATGTTTGGCGGTTGTACGATACCTATGGGTTCCCTGTCGATCTCACGAGGCTTATGGCGGAGGAGAGAGGCCTCAAGATCAACGATGACGCAGTCAAGGAAGCACAGGAAGAGGCACGAGAGGCAAGCAAAGGCGAAAAGAAAGGTGTGACCGACGTCCTCAAGCTGAACGTCCACGATATCAACGCTCTGGAAGAGATGCCTGATGTCCCCAAGACAGACGATTCGCCCAAATACCAACGCGAGAACATACACAGCGTGATCAAAGCCATCTACTATGACGGCAAATTCATCCAATCCACCTCCGAAGCCCCCAAAGATGCCCAAATCGGTTTCGTGTTGGCCCGAACAAACTTCTACGCCGAACAAGGCGGTCAAATATACGACACTGGCCGTCTAGTCATTGACGGCTCTGCCGAAATGAAGGTCGAAAACGTGCAAACATACGCCGGCTATGTCTTGCACACAGGCTACATGTCCTACGGCACTCTCTCCGTGGGCTCCGAAATCCTCTGCGAATTCGACGAACTCCGCCGGCAGCCGATCCGCAACAACCACACCGGCACACACGTTCTCAACTATGCCTTGCGGGAAGTCCTCGGCAACGAAGTCGACCAGAAAGGTTCCCTCGTCGCACCAGACAAACTCCGCTTCGATTTCAGCCACAAGAGCGCCTGTTCCCCCTCGGAACTCCAAAAGATCGAATTCCTCAGCAGCGAATACATCACCAAAAACAGCCCTGTCTACGCCGCGGATGTCCCTCTCTCCGTCGCGCGAGAAATCGAAGGTGTCCGCGCCGTCTTTGGCGAAACCTATCCTGACCCCGTCCGGGTCGTAAGCGTCGGCGTACCAGTCTCAGACCTGATTTCCCAACCGAAAAACCCCGCCTGGAGAGAAGTCTCCATCGAATTCTGCGGCGGGACACACGTCCAACGCACAATGGAAATCAAAGACCTCGTTATCTTGGAAGAGAGCGGAATCGCGAAAGGGATTCGTCGTATAGTAGCCGTGACTGGATCCGATGCGCAGAAAGCTCAGTCTGATGCTGCTGCGTGGAAGGAACGCGTAAGCGATCTAGAGAAGGAGGTATACTCTGCATCGAAAGAGGCAAAGACGAAAGAAGCACAGCATGAACTCAACTCCGCCGAGATCTCCGCGCGCGAGAAGGGGGAACTAAGGGATCGCTTCGCGAAGGTTGTCAAAGCGAATCTCGATCATCAGAAGGCCGCGCAAAAGGAAGAGAATAAACGTGTCCAGGACGCTGTTAAGAAGGAGTTCCCTACAAGGGAGGCAGCTAAAACTGCGGCTGTGGTGAGGGTTAACGTTTCGCAGAATTCAAAAGCCGTGCAGGAGGCTGTCAAGTTCGTTAGTTCGAAGTTGAAGGACAAGTCAGTTTGTGTGGTTGCGGAGGCGGGGGATAAAGTCCTCGTGGGGTGTTTTGTTGCTGATGAGGCGAAGGCCAAAGGTTTGGAGGCGAATAAGTGGGCTGGTGTTGTTACGGAGAAGGTTGGGGGAAAGGCGGGTGGGAAGGGGAATACGTGCCTTGGACAGGGAACGGAAGTAGGGAAGGTGGATGAGGCGGTTGAGGGGGCGAGGAAGTATCTCGAGGAATTGGGGATTTGAGGATTTCCCTCTAGGGCTGTTCTCTTCCAATAGAAGTGAGTTTTACCCGATGCCCTTGCCCTACGACTTGCTATAAACAAACCCCCCTTCCCTCTCTTCCACCCCAACCTTCATCTCAGCCAAAACCTCCCCACTCTCCGGATCCCTCATCCCACACTCAAGCACATCCCCAGGCTTAACCTCACCCACCCCCTCCGGCGTCCCCGTTAGAACCACATCTCCGGGCTCAAGCATCATCACACTCGAAATCTCAGCCAGAACACGCGTAATCCCAAAGAGCATTAGATTTGTCCGTCCCCGCTGCCGCTGCTTTCCATTGACGTCACACCAAATCTCCACGTCCTCTGGTCGCGGAAGCGAACTCTTATCCACAGGCCCCGCAAGGGGGAGGAACGTATCGAACCCCTTTGCGATACTCCAGGGTAGACCCTGCCGCTTCGCGTCATCTTGGACGTTACGCGCCGTCATGTCTAGTGCTAGGACGTAGTTGTTTACGTAGGAGAGGGTTTCTTTTAGTGGGATTGTTGTGGGTAGGTTACGGATCGGGGAGCCGATTACGAGGCCGAGCTCGATTTCGTGGTGGAGGGATACGCCTTTTGGGCGGAGGATGCTGGGAGGACTTTCTTTTGGGCTGCTCCTATTCGGTTCGCTCCCCTTCGGATCGTTTTTGTTGGCAAGGAGGATGCTGCTGGGAGGTTTGAGGAAGAAGAAGGGTTGAGTGGGGGTTGGGTTCTTGAGCTCGGAAATGTGCGCGGCGTAGTTGCGCCCGATGCAGATGACTTTGCGGCATGAGGATTGGATTCGGTGGAGGGGAGAGGTTGTGGTTGAGTAGAGCCGCGCGGCGAGGCGGCGACTGGCGAGTGGCATTGTTTGTGTTGCGGGGAAGGTCAACTGGAGAAGCCAAAGGTAAAGGTTTCTTCGTTTTCGGTCACCTTCTTCCACGGGCGATTGCCTGATTCGAGGGTTTCAAGGGCTTGCTCTAAAGCTTCGGGATGGTGGTGTTTTAATTTGGAGATGAACAGTTCGTAGATGTCGTCGATGTCGTCCCTGAACCCGCTAATGTTTTGCTTTTGATTGCGCAGGAAGTGCAACACGGCGGCGAGACGCGGCTGCGAGACAAAGTTCTGCGTAATGGCAATACTGGACTCGAGATTCAGAACGAGGTGATACCATCCACTGGGCACGTGCAACACCTCGCCTTCGTTGCAGATGCCCTCTACGCATCCGGGACTTAACCGTGCCTCGGTATGGAAGCCCAGCAGCCATTCGGCTATGCTTAATGGACTGGTTACTTCTGTCTTATCCGCGGAGACATAGATGCCCGGCGGGGGAGATGAGGAGGGAAACATGACCCAGTACTTGCTGCCTCTGATGACGGCGTTCCATGCGCTCGTCCCGTTGGGATCTTTGTGGAACGTGCTTCCGCTCCGCCCAGGTCCAATGATCAACCAGCGGTAGTCTGGCCTCTGGACACCAAGCACCGAGAACAAGTCGGTGCCGAAACAGGCTGGCGGTTCGTAGTCTGACTCTGAAAGATGCATCTTCTCGACAAACGAGCGGTCAAACAGGTAAAGCGGGCTCTCGTCGCTATTGTTCGACATGTACTCGATATATGTCTTCAGCGGCCAGTCGACTGCCTCTGCGCGGAAGCGGGTGTCAGCATACCGTTCTTGCAGAGATGATAATGACCAGGACTTGTAGATGGGCCAATTCTTCACAGTATCCGTCAGGATGAACGGCTTGCTGAACCAGCTGGACTGGTACTCTTCTACACTGAGGTCCTTTAGACGGGATATGCGGTTGTGCACCGGAATGCCCTGGGTAAAAGGCAATAGAGGTACCGTGGCACAGAAAAATGGTCGATGCAGGACATCAGAGAACAGATTGGAACAGTCTACTCTTGGCTCTTCAGCCAAACCAAGATATGTTGCCCTCCACGTCCCGCGCCATGAGAACAACTCTGGAGACTTTCTACCTTGCTTAGAACAATGGGTCAAAGCATCGTTACCGCACACTTACTGTACAAATAATGCCCGCCACAGCTCGTCATCCCTGCTAAACGCGTGCAAAGCTCTACAAGTGCTCCCGAGACGTAGCAGATCAGCCGCTGATTGGAGCTCTAGTAAATTTGCCAACACTTCATCTGGCAACAAGGCAAACAGGCCACATGCATCTTTCAAATTCACAGAAGCTGTGAGAGCATTTCCACCAGGCCGCACACGCAAAGGATGCTTCTGAAGCTCCAATCGGGCCCGTTTCGTAGGCCTCGTGCCGTCCATGAGAATTTCTGTGCGATCACATGCGTGACAGGTGGGGTGTGGAGGGGTGGGGGGAGGGGGGGGGGGGAAAGGTAAAAGATTCACATGCGTAATAGACTGTAATGTACGCGGGGGAGGGGTGGCGCACGGGCCCTGGAAAAGTCCTCTTGGCAAAAAAAAAAGGGCGACTTTTTCCCTCTCTCTCTCACACAACACACACGACAGCCATTGCGCAGTCTTCAATTTTCCAACTACTAACATATCCACGGCACATTGCTTGTGGATTTAACAAATTATAACCGCAATCATGGCTAATGCGAAAGGGCTGGAGGACATTGATGCGGGTATGCAGCAAGCAGTTTGAGACTCGGACGCGGCTGACGGTGTAACAGGGCAGATCGAGTCCAACTATGACGAGACGGTCGACTCGTTTGACGCAATGGACCTCAAGAGCGAGCTGCTCCGCGGCGTGTACGCTTACGGTTTCGAGCGCCCGTCGGCCATCCAACAGCGCGCAATCATGCCCGTGATTGCTGGCAACGACGTTATCGCCCAAGCCCAGTCGGGCACGGGCAAGACGGCTACGTTCTCCATTTCGGTGCTGCAACGCATCGACACTTCGGTGAAGGCGTGTCAGGCGCTCATTTTGGCGCCAACGCGCGAACTTGCGCAGCAGATCAACAAGGTCGTCGTGGCGCTCGGTGACTTCATGAATGTAGAGTGTCACTCGTGCATTGGCGGCACCAGCGTGCGTGAAGACATGAAGGCGTTGCAGGATGGCCCACAGGTCGTGGTCGGCACACCTGGCCGCGTGCACGACATGATCCAGCGCCGTATCCTTCAGACGGACGCTATTAAGCTGTTTGTGCTCGACGAGGCTGACGAGATGCTCTCTCGCGGCTTTACGGAGCAGATTTACGACATCTTCCAGCTTCTACCGCAGACGACGCAGGTGGTGCTGCTCTCAGCCACGATGCCGCAAGACGTGCTGGAGGTTACAACCAAGTTCATGCGAGATCCCGTCCGCATTCTCGTCAAGAAGGATGAGCTCACACTGGAAGGTATCAAGCAATTCTATATCGCAGTCGAGAAGGAGGAGTGGAAACTGGACACGCTGTCGGATCTATACGAGACGGTCACCATCACGCAGGCCGTCATCTTCTGCAACACGCGCAACAAGGTAGACAGCCTGACGGATGCGCTCAAGGCGCGCGACTTCACCGTATCGGCCATGCACGGCGACATGGGTCAGGAGCAGCGCAACACCATTATGCAGGAGTTCCGCTCGGGCTCCTCCCGTGTGCTCATTGCCACGGACCTTCTGGCGCGCGGCATTGACGTGCAACAGGTTTCCCTCGTTATCAACTATGATTTGCCCACTAACCGTGAGAACTACATCCACCGCATTGGCCGTGGCGGACGCTTTGGCCGCAAGGGTGTTGCCATCAACTTTGTCACGACTGAAGACGCGCGCATGGTCCGCGAAATTGAGCAATTTTACAGCACTCAAATCGAGGAGATGCCGATGAACGTAGCTGGTAAGTTTTTTGACATCCAAGAAGAGTTATAACAAGGCTAACTGCAAGCAGACCTCATCTAGGTTGGCAACACGAGAAATTATCTGTACAGTAATGGGTAATTAGACGAGTCTGTAACTAAACGTTGCGGCCAGAAATCGGGTGTTCACAGTGTACGTCTCTTGTCTACTTTTGTGTCCTTCACGGTCTCTTCGTAGTCCTGTCGTCCCACAGTGATATCACAAACTCAATCCCAACCCGCAGCCAGTATCCCACCGGCATGCCCGTTTCCGGTAGTTCCAAATGGCCCCGTTCCCAACAGCAATGCTCTGGGCGCATCAATTAAAGCGCGAGCACGGCCATCTCCTCCAGCGCCTGCGCCAACTCGAGTCGCACGCCAGATTACAGGACGCGCGCATAGACGAGACTCTCCAAAAACAACGTGTCCCGACCGAGAAAATCGATCCCCGAGCCGCCGAAGGCAGCTCTGTCGAACGCGAGAAACGAGAAAAAGAACTGGATGCGAAGATTTCGATGTTGACGGAACGGGTGCGAGGCGAGGAGGTTGATAGGAAGAAATTGGAGGAGAAGATTCGGGTTGTTGAGGATGAGAATTTGAGGTTGAAGAGGGAGAATGGACTTCTTTGGGGGAGGGTGGAAGTTATTTGGAGGATGGTAGGTAAGGGAGACGATGAGAGCGGGAAGAACAAGGGGGAGGGAAGGACGGGTGAGGGCTCCCGTGGGACAGCCAAGCCTGCGGCTAATGCTGAGCCTGCTGCGCCCGCTGCACCTGCACCTGCTGCACCCACGCCTCCAGCTATCGTACCCCCGAAGCGCAGCGAACAAAAACCCCGCGCAGCTGCCCCCCCAAAGGCCGCCGAGGCCGTGATCCCGCAAAAAAGACGACATATCTCACCCAAGATGTCCGAGGTTGAGAAACGGCTCATGCGAATGCCTGACGCAAAGGCGAATAAGCTACCAGACACACAGGCAAACAGAAAGACGGAGAAAGGACTACAATTGCTGCCTGCAGAAAAAGGGCCGCCGAATTCGAAGTCGCTCCCAATGGCTGACAGGGCCAAGGGGGATAAGTCTGTAGGAAAGGCTGCAACTGAAAAGGATAAGTGGAGAGCAAAGGAACCCGCGAGGAAATTGGAGACTATATCAGGTACCAAGCGGCCTGCTCCGCCGGCGAAAGCAGCAGCGCCGAGGAGGAGAATTGTTCAGGTTGATGATAAGATCCCTCTGTGAGAGTAACTAGTCGCGGGTAAATGATGGTATATAATGGATGCGTACATAATGATCTATACGCAGTGGATGTCTCCCAACGTGAGAGTGAAGTGGATGTCTCTACTGGTGCTCGTGTCAGCGATGACGCAAGCGTGACTCCAGCTCCAGACGCGGAACGGGACCGCATAGGCAACCACATGCTACTAGAACCGCATTAACATAATCGCTACGGAATGGACGAAGATTGGCAAGATCAATGGCAGGACAGCGGGGCCGATGTCGACGCTGCTGGACCTGCGGCGCAACTGGAGTGCAGCGTGTCGAAGCCGCAAAAGGAAGGCCAAGGAACGGCCAACCCGTACATTTCCTACCTGATCACGACCGACACCGATTTCAAGAGTTTCCAGTCGCCGCACGTCCAGGTGAGGCGCCGCTTCACCGACTTTGTCTTCCTCTACAACACCCTCATGCGCGAATACCCGCAGTGCGCCGTGCCGCCGCTGCCGGACAAACACAACATGTCGTACGTCCGCGGCGACCGCTTCGGTCCCGATTTCACCGCCCGGAGAGCCTTTTCCCTGCAGCGCTTCCTCCGGCGCATCACCCTGCATCCGGTCTTGCGGAGGGCGGCCATCTTTAACATGTTTTTGGAGAGCAACGACTGGAACTCGGTCATGAGCGGCCGATCGAAGCGTGGAATGTCTTCTGGCAGCGACGGAAATGGCACCGTCATTGATTCCCTCACCGACAGCTTCCTTAACGCCTTCAGCAAGCCGCACAGGACGGACAAACGCTTCCAAGACGTAACGGATAGGGCAAAGAAGCTCGACGACGATCTGCGCACCGTCAGCAAAACTGTAGCACGTGTAGCGAGGCGGGACAGTGATTTAGGTAGTGACTATACCGAGTTGGCCGCACAATTCCAAGCTCTGGCTACGCTGGAGCCGGGGGTTGGCCAAGAACTCGAGGCTTTTGCCGCCAGCAGCCGCGCAACGGGTGAAAGCTGGAAGAAATTAAAGGAAACCACGGACCAAGACTATCTCGGCTCTTTGACAGACATGGAGGCTTACATCCGGGCCGTGCAGTCTCTACTGAAGCTGCGGGAGCAAAAGCAGATCGACTTCGAAGCGCTCACAGACTACTTAGCCAAGGCATCGCAGGAAAGGGATATGCTAGCCTCGCACGAGACTGCGGGCACGCCGACTGCATATATCCGACAAAAGGTGGAGAATATCCGTGGAATCGATCCGTCTCAATCCCGTCGCACGCGGCAGCGGAAGTTGGAAATGGACATTTCTCGTCTTACAGATGAGGTGGAGAAGGCGCGCAAGACGAGTGAGTTGTTTGACGAAGAAGTCGTCAAGGAAGTTGGCGATTTCGAACGCATCAAGGCGCTCGAGTTCCGCGACGCTCTCGGCGGCCTCGCACAAGCGAAATGTGACTTCTTCGCCAATAATGTTGAGACTTGGGAGAGGTTTATCAGACAGATGGGGGAGGGTAGCTGGCCGTAGTCGTCTATCGTCTGCTCTATTCTGTGTCTGCGCCGTCTGTGTCTGTGACGTCAGTGCCGTCATCGATTTCGTCATCGGAGGTGTCACTCCCAGATCGGGGTTAACCGTGACAGTTGACGTGCGTCGGGTCGGCCCACGTGCAGTAGCAGCTGCCATGACATCACGTTCACATGGTAGCGTCGCAAAAAGTCTCCGGCGTGCCACCCACTTCCTCCGTCCTATTCCTTCCTCCACTTGATCAGAATGGCATCCTCCGTGAAGAGGCTGATTCCGCCTGACCCGGAAAAGGTCATGGTTTTGCGCCGCGTTGCACCAACGATCCTTACCTGCTCGACGCCGTTCCTTCGCGCTGGCTACATCAAGATCGGCGGACGCGGCACCGTTGTGCAGCTGCAGACTGGCAACTTGGCCGTCTTCTCCCCTGTTGCCTTGACTCCCACGCTGCAGCGTGAGCTTTCGACCATGGGAACCGGCAAGGTTTCCTATATCGCTGCGTTGGATCAGGAGCACCACATCTTTATCTCTGAGTGGCACAAGTATTTTCCCGAGGCGCGCGTCCTTGCCCCGGACACCTTGCCGGTCTACCGCGAGAAACAGGGCTACGACAAGCTCCCGGCTGAGAACTGGGTTCTCTTCAAGGACGGTGGAATGCCCGTCTCGCCCGAGTTTGATGCCGAGTTTGAGTCGGTGTACCTACCGGAACACGTCAACAAGGAACTCGTCTTCTGCCACAAGCCCACGCGCACGCTTATCGAGGCCGATCTCATGTTCAACATGCCCGCTACGGAACAGTTCAGCCGCGTCACGGAGAAGAGCGGTATGCTGGTCAACAGTCTTACGCGCGCGTTTCAGTACTTCACCACCACTAACGGAGAGAATCCGCCGCAGCAGCGTATGGCCAGTCTCATCGCCAGGAACGACCCGGCGGGCTTTTCGAAACACGTCAAGACTATCGCCTCGTGGGGATTCGACAGGATGATCCCTTGCCACGGCGACGTGATTGAGACGGGTGGACTGGACGCCTTTAAGCGTGTTTTCAAGGCGCAGCTTGCTGCTTATCCAACTGTTGCCAACGGTAATGGGGCTACGCCGCCTCTGCCTGACCACACGAAACCAGCCGCATAGAGTTTGTCCTAATGAGTGTCGTCTGTATTCCTCCTGTCATGTTCCATAGACTCGTAATGCCTTAGGCGTTAGACATGTATCCTCTGGTATCATTCCACTCCTTCAATCGCTAGAGGCAGAGCCTCCACCGGGTATTTTCTAAGATGTCAAGCAACTTTTCTACCCACATTCCCAATCCCTGCTCCAACAACACTAACCACCACTGCATCATCCCCTCCACTCTCACTCTCACTCGCCTCTCTCAACCCCCACCCGCTCAACCCAAGCTTCCTCACACTTCTCGCAAGATTAACCACCGTCTCACTGCCCACCACGTCCCTCCCCAGCGTAACCCTTCCCACATCCTTCCCCCCAAAAACCATCAACAACAACACCGTCGGCGCAGCCGTAAGGGGGACACACCCCCCTTGCTCCACAACCTCCAACAACTGCAGCGCAGCCTTCCTTCCAATCTCCTCAGCCGCAACACCCCCCCTCCTCGGCGCAATCTCATCCGCCGAATAAAAACACCCCCCCGTCGTCTCTGCCGTAACCGAAACCCCAAACCCCCTCTCCCCCCTCCCATTCGTATCTGAAAGGATATACACATCCGTCCCAAACTGCGCCAGCATGCCCTTAACCCCATCAATAACCCTCGCATTCATCGAAACCGGCACCCCAGTCGAATACGCCGTCCCACGCACGCGCTTAATCTTCCCCGCGTGTAATAAATGCAAAGTCTTAGGCATCTGCACCTGATTCCCCATCGTCATAACCACCTCCTGTCTCCCTGTCCGGAGGGTTATATTTCTCTCCACCCCCAATGGGCGGAGGTAAGGGAGGATCGCTCCGCGGAGGGTTTCGACGCTTATGTCCCGTGCCGTCGCACCGGGAATTACGCCCTCGCCCGTGAGGGTTAGTTCGATTTTCTTCTGTGCGAAGGGGGATAAGGTCAGGATCGGGAGGATGAAGTAGCTTGCTCCTCGCGTGTTTTCGCGTGGGAGGGTGAGGTTTGCGCTTCCGCCGACTATGAGGCCGGGTGTGAAGGAGACCCGCGTGCCTGAGGGGGAGATTTGGATTTTACTCCCTGTTAGCTCCGAGAGGAGGTGGAGTAGGGATACTTCGTGCGGGGCGAGGCCGGGGGAGGAGGGGGTAGGGCGGATTGAGGTTAGAATTATGGGTTGGGAGGTCAGTGTGGAGAGGATGAGGAGGTGCGGGATGTTGGTTGGGGAGTCGAAGATTAGGGGTTTGATTGTCGACATCGTTGTGGGTGGTTTCTTGGCTGATATGGTGTGCGATCGATGGCCTGGTTGGCGGTGGAATTTTTTGGAGAGAGGTGCAGCGGAACGGGCCGGAATGTGGGGAATATGGGATCGCCAAGACCACCACGAGGGTTTTGTGGGGGTTTTCTCTGAGTTTTAGACAAATGTTTGCAAAAATCGAAATCATACGGATTAAGAGTTGTGTCTACCTGCATTGTCGCTAATGCCTGGAAATCAGGACTTCTGATCTCCTTGCAGGTCCTGAAGCGGTATCTCTACCTAATTCTATGCAGGCTTTTCATACGGGTTTCACGTGGATAGGCTTTGCGTGCACATGCATTGCTGAATTGCTGCGCTCAAACAAGGGCAGCGTTCAATGAACGAACGCGAGTCTCTATGAGCTACAGGAAAGCACATTGATCAACGGCCGTCGAATTGAATACATATCTGACCTACTCTGAATGAAGCCTGGAATTCAGGCTTGAAGATTGGTCTATATCAATGAGCGTTATCATGGACTGAAGACTGAAGTTACCGGATTTATGATACCGCTGGCACTATGGTCTATCGCGGCACAAATGAGAAGTCCGATTTTCAATGCTTGAAATCAAAAGAACACGACAGAATTGCAGCCCAAGCCCGATTTCCCCTGAGAACCATGATCATTTTGGAAAATATCTGGCCTGAGTTGGATACCAAACGAAGATGTTTTCGATCGCGATTTGGATGTCGATGCGGACTGCCCAGGCAAAATAAGAGCATGAGTGTTGGTCACTCTTCGTTTCGTCGTGCTGTGGGTCTAGCTGAAGGAGGACCATTTCAACCCATTGTACTCAGAAGCACCATAAGGAGTTCCAACCGCTGCAGTCAGACATCAAATTTTACAGTAAGATGGGCGAAATGATGCAAGAAAACAGTCATCTGCCACACAACATTTTCTGCTCACAGTATATGTCCAGAATACGCTGTGTAAGCATCTGGACATGGTCGTGACCTAGGTTCGTCACTGTTCCGATGACGATCATATCCGCCTGTACTTCAGTTGCGCGCACAACTGTTCAACTCATGTCACAGAAGTTAAGACCGTGAGAGCGATCGAAGCTCCAAAGCAACTTTATGAAGAGCCGAACGAACTTCTAAGGTCTATATGAGCCTGCTAACACCGCGCTCCTGCAGTCTCTCGGCATACAGCAGTCACACATACTTCCTCTCTTTGTCTTATTACACTCCACAGTAATCTCTACCATCACCCTACAATGGACTTTCTACATTATCTCGCCACAGTCAAGGCTGCCCTCAAGGCATATCTGAGATACTTTCTGGATGGGCACGCCTGACGTGTTGTGGGGTGCGCCCTGTGGAACATCGACCCGCGCTCTCGCGTGCGAACGACAGCCACTTCTCAGTTCTCCGACCAAGCCTAGCCTGCACTTCAGGCGTTATAAGAATCCAGAAAGGGTATTATCAGTCGATCAGACTTCCGATCCAAGGTTCCGGAATGACACACCAATTCGGGTTTCAGCTCGCTTACCGGGATCATTACGATATCAACCTAGGCGTTGGCACCATGAGAACTAGCGGACCAATTCAACGTCTCAGTATACAATTTCCTCCCATTCGCATCAAACCTGGTACTCTGTCTGGATCACGCTGGACCGGACCAGATTCATCCTCTACCGAAACGATCGAATAGGCAAACTGGAGCGCATCTTCGCTCAACAGTCGGCCTGTGGGGCCTGGTGAATCGTCACGCGCTACCATACATCGCATCTAACACACTGTGGAGACGACTACATGAGCGCTCACAATGCCCGCAAGCCAATTGTAAGCAGGTCCTCTTTGCGAGTTTAAGGGGATAACAAATGGACGTGAAGTCGGGAGACTAGGCCTTAGATTCGGAGCTGGGCGCATGACAGCAATTACCCGAAGCCCGAAATCACTGAAAAGCAACCATGGATACTCCCGAAGCAAACGGGTTCTCCAGCGACTGCAAAATTAGACAGCTCGTCAAGGTCGACCTAGGGGATCTTGCTCATCTTCTGTATTCCCTTAACCGAGACGAGTTTGATACCTTTCTCGCAGTGGACCAGATCGCCACGGAAGCTAAGGGTTCCAAGGGGAAGTTTATGGACTTTTAATGCAGCTGTGGCCTGCAACTCTCGTCTGCTGCTACGCTCACAAGGTAGGCCTGCCAGACGAGATGTAAATTTGTTGCGCCTGTGGTGTGCTGAAGCTAGGATCACTAAGCTGCTTTACAGAACTACAATTGACGATGTCTGCAAGTGGCACGAAGAGTTCATCCCCGAGAGTCAAACAATGCTACGACTGTGGGCAGAGATATGGGGCGTTGGAAGCTTTCGGAGAGAGGTCAATCTCCACAATCTCTTCCATTTGCCGATGTGGGCGAAAAGGTTTGGTCTTATCGGTGGCTCGACGCAAATCCCAGAGCCTACCAACAAACACCTGCGACGCCGGATGCAGCACACTAATTGGTGTGCGGTTTCCCGCGAGGTCAATATTCGCACCAAGCACGAAAGGGGATTCCATCACACTTGTCTGGGTGGGTGGTGCCGGCGTATGGGACGTGTAGGACGGTAAACCCTCTCATGCGGTACACAGCCAGGTCGCCTCTGCAAGCATAGATAGAGTTCGAGGTTTCTCAGGGTTTTTACCTCTGTGGAGTAAGTTCTCCCTGAGATCATTGTCCCGTCCGTGTTCTTGCATGTCTCGATGACGTTTTCCTGGCGAATCACTTCCTAGAGTCATAGGCATCTACATCCACTTTTTGACTAGAGTCAAGTCCACACACTTGACACCTGTCTACGTTCCTGTATTAGCCATAGGAGGTCTATCTCTCCGATAGGACTCAAAGGTTCAGAGCTCTCGCCGGGCGTCCGGGGTGCTTGAATGGTTCTTGGGAATCAACCAGGGGAAAAGGCATAAGCACAATCGCGCAAGCAATGACAAGCCTGTTCACAAGCGGACAATGCTCACCACAGGAACGCCCGCACGATACACCAAGGCCTGAGCCAAACAGTAAGAAAACATTCACGTTGGACCAAATATCTGATCGAAGTCGACTCTGAGACTTGGTGCGATGGTCTTCCGCAGGTATCGATCGACAAATCGGTGTTCTTCCATGCAAGCACGTCTCTAGACTGTGATGTATCAATGTTTAGGAGGGCATCTCGAGGTATTAGCGTTGCGAATCATTTTCCAACCGTAGTACTTTAAATTCGAACACTTGTAGATGTGAAAATATGTCTGTTTTGGGGCGTGATTCTGCACAGCGCCAAGGAAAGCCGCTGATTTTGTCTGGCTGGTGGGACGAAGCTCTTGGCGGTCGTAAGCCTGATCGAGACTAGCGCAGGTCGGTCCCGCGAGCGAACAATGACAGACGCGCAACAGGCGTTCGACTCTGCGCGAGCGCAGCTGCAACATTTGTCGCGCGGCATCGAACAGAGTGTGCGGGATCTCAGCGCGCAGCTTCCCCAATGGTGGCCGGATAAGTTGCGACTCCCCACCCCGCCGCCGCCGCCGCCGCCCCCACCACCGCCTCCGGTGTCAACAATCCAAAGCCTCCAACGATTTGCCAGTAGAAACCGTCGCACCATTGCTGTCTGCGCTGGAGTGGCTGCACTTACCGGACTCGTATTCACATCACATTACTGCTCGAAACACAAGAAGCGCCGGGCGCATCGTAGCGCATCAGGCGCGCGCACAGATGTCGTCGTCGTATTCGGCGCCGCGAAGGACCCGCTGACCAACGCTGTATATCTTGATCTTGAAAGGAAGGGATTCGTCGTTTATGTCACTACCCGAACGCCCGAGGAGGATCAACTCGTGCGGTCTGAAGTTGGGGTTGATCTGCTTCCCTTGCGAGTCAACGATGAGAAGGCACTGCAGAAGTTCAGTGATATGTTTGGTGGCAGAAAACACTATGCCTTCGAGGGGGCCAAGCCGCATCATTTGACTCTCGCTGGGCTGGTTGTTATGCCGAACCCGAGCGAGATCGTGGGCGGCATTGCTCATGTCATTGGTCTCTTTACCTTACCTCTGTTGCAGGAATCGGGCAAGGTGTTATTTGTGATTCCGCATTCAGAGGATGCGGATGCTATTCGCCAGAGGGAACATGCGCTGAAATCCCTCCTCGAACCAGAGGGGCTTCCCGTCAGCCATGTCAGGGCCGGCCGCATTGAGGTTCCGACCCTCTTGGCTCCGCAGAGGAGGAAGGGTTCGCCTCAACAGTCCAAACGGACCGCCGCGGCTCTGAGGAAATTGCATCACGACGTCTTTGATACGTTAATGATGCCGTCGAGCGGCGGATGGCATCGTGGGATGAGGTATATTACCAACTGGTCGAGAGCAATGACGGCTACGCTGTTGCTCGAGGATGGCTCCGTTCTTGGACTTTGATAAAGAAAACGAAATATGGAGTAATGTCATTATTATAACTGTATATCGTCTCTACACCTTTCCGAACCCTCCCGTAGACCCAAACCCGCCTTCTCCACGCACCGTAGTCTGTAACATCTCCACGACAGCCACCTCTGGCGTCTCAATCTGTTGGCTCCAGTCAGCAACGGAACAAGCTCCCTCAAAAACAGAAACCGCACCTTCTCCAGAATCAACTGCGCAACACGATCCCCAACTTCCACCCGAAAGTCCTCCTCACTGAGATTAAACAGCAAAACCTTAACCGGCCCTCTGTAATCCGCATCTATAACGCCCGCACCCGTGTCGATCCCATGTTTCGACGCCAGCCCACTCCGCGGCGCGACCCTCCCATACGTACCCAGCGGCACCGCAATCGAAATATCCGTATCCACCAACACACGACCCCGCGCGGGGATAGAGATGCTTCGCGACGCGTAGAGATCGTAACCGGCTGCGAACGCGGACCCACGGGTAGGCGGCTTCGCGCTTGGAGCGAGAAGCTTCACCTGCAGCGCTGAGGAATTCGCCATCACGGGTGCAGAATGCAGCTCTGGCGTCGGAGTCGCTTGTTTATCCTGCAGAACAGCCGCAGCGGCAAGGTTAGCCGCCGGTTCGGTATATTTCGTCCTCTTAGGTGCGGGTGAGGTCGGAGATTGAGGAGGATCCGGCGCGGGTGTTGCTTCCATTCTATCGATCGTAATCTCGCAGCGTAGGAAGAGGTGAGGTTGAGATAAGGTTCGGGCACCGGTAGCCCCTGGCGATCGCCCGTTGGAGCTAGATCCGCTTTGGAATTTTAAGCCTGCGCGTGCTGTTTGCTGCTTTCACGACAGCACATTTCACGAACCCATTGTTTTGTAAAAGCCTAAATACCCAGTTTGTTATGTCTGTTGCTGTAGAAAAGCCGATGCAAGGTTGTCGGCATTGAGAATTCGGACATAGCTACAGTCGTCAGGAAAGGTTCTCTTGTGATGCACGTGCGTACGACACAGATATATCGCGAAGAGAGTTTCTTTTTCGATTTCAATTTAGATTTTTACACGCGCACAACGAAGAGAATTGGAACCATCTTGACTTTCGCGCACGACGGTGCATTCCGTCGTCGCGATTGAACCTCGTTCTACATGGATTCTGGAAGCAATTCTAAGGCTGCTGCCCCCACGGGCACAAAGTTGGTGTTGAGTGGGTGGGCAGATAACCGAGCATCCACTCAGAAGGATGCCGGCGTCGGCTCACTGTTGCATGCCACTAGGGAGAATATCAGAGTGAAAATGAACCTCGGAAGGGAGGATTTTTCTGTTGAAAAGGTATGTGTCTTCATTGACCGTGTTTAAAAAGTGAACCCAGCTGACATATCCAAGATCCGGGTGAGATGCGGAGAAGTAGTCGTCGACGTTTGGCCGCAGTCGGTGGCCGATTATCTTCTGAATCGGCCACCACACGCTTGGGCTGGCGCCACTGTGTTTGTCTGTATTTTTCGGGGGAATCTGGGTCCAGCGAAAACAGGCGACCTGGGCTCCAAGCCCAATGTCAATCCCGAGAGTAAACCAGCAACAGAGCTAAAGGTCACCGGATGGACCAAGAACTGGTCTTCTGGCAAGTCAGACCGCGGCGTTGGTTTGCTCCTGAATTGCATGGAGATTATGGTTATAAATCAGACCAATATCGGGGCGGAGAGTGTTGTCTTGAAGAAGGTGAGACTCAATTTCGAAGTTTCACTTAGACGACAGGACGCTGACCAAAGGTAGGTTCGGATCACGCAGACGGACGAGCTAATCGTCCGAGTTTCGCCGCCTAAGGTGCACGCATTTTTTGTTCGTCTCAAAAGCTTCACTTGGGCTGGAGTGTACATCAACGTGACGGCAGCTGGTGGCCAACAGAAGGCTGAGCAGCTTCTACAAGCCCAGGAACAGCAAGTGGCTCCGCGGCAGCAGCATTTACTTGAAGCTGTCCAGGCCCAACAGCAGCTCCCACGGGCTGCTAATATGCAGTTTCATCCTGGGCAAATTGCTCAGGCGCAGCAACATGTCCCGCCGACTGCTTTATCACAGCAGCAACAGGCTTCGCAAACTGCTCAAATGCTGCAGCAAGTGGCTTCGCAACATGCCAAGACGCAGGAGCAGCAACAGCCTGCACAAGGTGGTCTGCAGCAGCCGAAGGCTGTTCACACGCTACCACATGTTGTTCAACAACAACCACGGGCGGCTCGGCAGCAACAGTCACAGCCCGCTCAGCAGCAGGGCCAGGTTGTTATGCCACTAGGACAAACCGTTCGGCAGCAGCAGCTTGCAAATGGGTCCAGAAAGCGGCAGCCTACACAAAAGGCGCACGCGCAGCCAAGTCAGAACACTTCGCAGACGAATCTTAATCAAAATCTCTCACATGAGACCAGAATGATCCCCTGGCCAATCCTACGCCCTCGATATAACCGTGAACGGCGGCATCTGGATCTCAGCGCGCTATCCACAGATCAAGCACTGCGAAACGTAGGGCTGTTCCAAGTCCCAAAATCAAGAACTAAGGACTTCTTAGTCTTGATGCGCACCTTGCGCACCGTCTTCAATACTGTGGCCGAGCTCCACGATAGGATAACCAGCATTTCCCTAGCCAGGAACGGGATCAAAGACGTGCAACAGGTCCCTGATCTGGACAAAACACTCCCATCATTGCAGAGGATCGATCTCGCAAATAATGACATCCACGGAACCTGCAATTTAGGCCACTGGCGTCGCTCTTTGAAATATCTCTGGCACATAAACCTCAATGGAAATCCAATCGTGAGGGCGGAGCCCGCTTATCGCGACACCCTGCCCACCGTCCTCCCAACTTTGCAAACAATCAACGGCACCGAGGTTGGGAAACCCCCACCCCATCCTCCCGCCAAAATGAGCACCAGCTCCCCACAACCCCCAAAAACATCAAAACCCACAGTCCAAGCACCCTGGAACACCCCAAAGAAGCAATCATACGGCAAAGCGAGTTGGCAAGCTCCAAAACTCAACGCACAGGGCGAAGCAATCTACAGGAACCGCAGCAAAGGCCCTCAGGGGGCCACCCCGCAGAGTCCCAAACAACTAACTCCATCTCCAGCGGAGCAGAAACTCGCCGCGACCGAGAAATTCCTGCAGGGACTGGCGCATATGGATATGGAAATGCTGTCAGACGATCAAGAAGCGATTCTTGATTCGTTTGCACAGAGAACGCTCATGATCGATGACCTTTGTAGGTACTTTTTGCAGCATGTGGATTGGGATGCGAAAAAAGCGTATGAGTTGCACGAGGAACATAAGGATCAGCTGCCGTTTGAGGCGTATGTGGAGATTTGATGGGTTGGGTGTTTTGAGCGCTGCTGAGGGATTTGAAAGGACTAGGAGCGATTGTTTAGGGAGCGAGTAGGGTAGGAAAGTATTGTGTTGTGATGATATGCTTTCTCTGTTTTGGGGTGTTTGGGTTTCGTTTGAGGGTGTGTACATCAGAGCTGGAGTACGGAAGTTTCTGATTGGAGGGTGGTTGTGAGATGTGCCCTAGAAAATTCCCATCTCCGCTAGAAGAGTGGGAATGCCGTTGGAATCTCTTACGACAAATAGGCATTGAGCTCTTCTTTGTGGAAGTTTTTGTCATTTGTACGATAACAATTCGTCTTCCAATGTGGGAATGCATCTCGATGTGGTTTCACGAGTTTTGATGATCGACGCCATGGTCAGGAAGCAGCAGCCCATAATTATTTGGGGCGAGGCCTTCTGAGCGAGAGATATGCCATGGTGTAACTTTATGTAGGTATCTATTTGTCACCTATGACACCTTTGCAGCACCCATACTTGGAGGTCTCTCTTACAGGATGAAATACATTGATGGAAAGAGACCGAAAGATGAAAAGGTGAGAAAAACTTTTGGCCTGATTCCTTGCCCTCCAGAAGAGAATGGAGCTTGTCCCAAATATGGAATATCTTTTAATGGGCCGCATTCATGATTCAACAAACCAGGAGCATCATCTAACTGTCACGACACGAGGCTAAGGACGAGGGGTCGGGGCTGAGGGATCGATGAGAGACGAGGCTGAGAGGTTCAAAGCAATGGACTATGGACGAAAGGACTGCGTAGACCCCATGTAGACAGAGAAAAATGCATGGGGAAGATACTAGAAAAGTCAGTGCCACCTGAGTATGTGCCGCAGAATGGGGCCACAAGGCTCGGGTCGTGGGCAGGCCGGTCCCTTTCGCATGACGTAGGCCCTGAGTCCTGACGTCTAACGAGAACATCTATTTGTAATTGACGTATTCCTCGATACCAATCTAACTATCAAGTTGCTTAAGGTGACGGACTTACATCAAAATCGTTACCACCCCACACCCACAACCCTGCACATAACTACAGCCCCTGTTCTAATAAGCAGCGGCACCTCACAGGTGTGTCAGCATACACGCGTTTTTAGAGCCACACAGGAAAATTTCTGAGTACTCGAACCCTGGTCAGGGATGTGGGTCATCACCTGCGGATCGCTCCGTGGCGACCTGCACAACAGCCCCCATCAAATAGTCACCTCCCACTGGCCATGTAGAACTCTTGCTATGTACTTATACTTTCGCCATGATCATGTGATGCCCATCCGTTTCCTTCAGGTTTCACTTATCAATGTTGTTGGGGGTGTGGTCAATCCGCAGCGGAAGTGTTCGGGTCCGAGTTCTGCAGTCCCTGCAGCTGTCAAGATGACGCTAATGCTTCTTGCGTCGGTAGATTGCTTCTAGCGTGCAAAACAACAACCAGAAGCCGCCCGCGACGCCATCCGACAAGTCGCCAGAGCAAAAGCGAAAAGAAAGCGCAAACCATTTTTCCATCTCATCAAAAGAACCCGAACCGCATCCTTCGCAACCCATGTCGACGGCGCAACCCCCATCCGCGCCCGCTACTGCGCCGGCACAAGGCGCCACAGCGTCGGCTCCGGGCGAACAACCCGGGCGACCCTATTACGAGACGCTGCGCGCACAGCTGCGGACCACCCTGGCGGAGAAGCGCAAGATAGACGAAGAACTCGTGACGATTGAAGAGGCGCTATACAAAGCAGAGGGGCAATACTTAGAGGATACGGCGCTGTCGGGAAATATATTGAAGGGGTTTGACAACTGGGTCAAAGGCGTGCAGATCAACGGCCGGTTAGACGCAAGCGAGCGCGAGAGGAGGAAGAGTAGAGGCGTTACCGACGATCTGAGATTGTTCAGTAAGAGTTCGGTTGGCTGGGGCGATGACCAATTGCTGCCGCTGGCGACATTTGCGCAAGATAATTTGAATTTGGGAAAGCAGGTCAAGACGCCGACGACAGGGGAGGATGCGTCGGCAGGTGGTAAGAGGGGCAAGGTGACGTTTGCGAGGGAATGATTCAGCCTGGTTGATGGGACTGAATAGAGTAGCGTTGCCGCTCAGCTATTGCTGTAGCACCGGGTAATGAAGATATACGTGAAAGTTCTCAAGCTCATTTCAAATTTTGCAAACCCCACACAAATGGAAATGGCCCAGGGCGACCTTTGGCTCTTTGGGTACGGGTACGTCGATACCCAGACGCTGTCATACGCATACTAAGTAGCGTCGAGTTCTCTGATATGGAAACCTCCACCGCACTATGGCATGTAGTCTGCCTCTCAGATCTTATCGTCATAGTAACTGACAGCGATATGCAGACATGCGCCTGCCAGGCTACGTGACAGGCTACGTCCGGCGATTTTGGCAAGCGAGTTCGGACCATCGGGGGACCGAGGAGCATCCTGGCCGCGTGGCGACACTCATCTCACGTCCCTACTGGGAGAAACTCACCGACGGCCACACGTCGGCCCCGGAGCGGACGTGGGGCGCCGCGTACCGCATCCCAGCCGTACACGTGGCCGAGGTGAAGGAATATCTCGATATACGGGAGATTAACGGCTACTCTGTGAAATATACAGACTTTCACCCGTCCTCAGACGCGGCGATTCCTGCTGGTGTGGACGTGCCTATAAAGTGCCTCGTCTACATCGGACTGCCGACGAACCCGCAGTTTCTGGGGGTGCAAGACCCGCAGAAGCTGGCAGAGAGGATTGCCATCTCTAGGGGCCCGTCGGGGGAGAATAGAGAATATCTCTACCAGCTGGAGACGGCGTTGGAGGCGCTGAGCAAAGACAGCCATGATCAACACATTTCTGACTTGGTAAGACGATGTAAAGCCTTGAATAGATGATACGCTTGAACGCTTCATGCAAACTAAAGAATTTCACTTTCCGCCCTTTGGGCTTTGCTTCCACAGCTTGGCCGCCCGTGCTTGGGCCCTGACGGCCAGGTATTTGGATACTTTGGGGTCGTAGAAGCCGCGCACGTCGATGAGGACGTGTCCTCTCTTTCCACGTAGTTCAACAAGTCCCTGCACAACTACGGTGCCGCGCGGAGGCTCCATCCGGGGCATCTGCCGTGACTTTGCCATGGAATGGTTCAACACATGCCACGCTATGGGCAGATCCGACGCTGTTGTGGGCGGCAGAGACGGCAGCCACGGCAGTTTCTTGCTCGTTTCAGCAGGACTCTGTACCGGCACGGCCGACGACTTCTTGGCCAGAGCCGTTGCCAAACGAAACTGTTCTTCGGGGGCGGAAGGGTCAGGTGGCGAATTCAGGCCCAAAGCAGCCAAAGCTCGGCGGTACTGAATGCCAGCAACGACGCTGGTGGTGGCCCAGATACCTTTGAGGGTCGCCATCGGCCACAGTGTCCTTTGCGTGCGCCAGAGCTGCTCGGGAGAGATGCGCTGCTGGCTCCAGGCTACGTAACCGTCGCCAAACTCGAGACCGGAGCGGACGTATTCCTGCGGCGGACCGTCTGGGAACGAAATGTCTAGCCAATACTTTCCAACCTGTGCTGCGTCGCCCAAATGGCGGCGGAGGACGGGATTGTCGAGACAGCCGTTGAAAACCATATGGACAAGATCCTCCTGCATCTGCTTGTAGCGCCTGCGGTCGCGCGTCAAGGCCACAAACGCCTGCCACTCTGGATCAGAACCCTTGTAAAACACTCTGTCCAGCTTCCGCGGGAAGGTGAGAGGGACAAAAAACGACTCCTCGTCAGCGAATTCATCGCCCTCCTCCTCGTACTCCTCCTTCTCCTCGCCCTCCTCTCCTTCCCCCTCTTCATCATCGGCGAATTCAATCTCTACCGATATCGTAAAGTACCGCTGCAGGACGCGCGCATAGGCGTAAACAGCCAGACCCGAAATCGCCAGCGCCACGATGCGGCGGCGCGTGAAGAACGGTGGCCGCACGAATCGCACCGACCGGTATCGGAATTCCGCATCGCTTTTGGGAATCTGATTTCGCCTAGGTAATGTGCCGAACCGCTGCTGGCGTATTAATGGCTTCAGACGATTCATTGTCCCTGGGCCGATGGCTGCCGGCCGGGTAACCCTAAGGCACCGCTGAATCCTAAACCGGGCTTGTCCCGATTTGTCTTGGCGCACTCAGCGGGTTTAGCCTTTTTGACGCTTATTCCTCAAGGTGCGTGGGAATGCTTCAAGGGGCCATGTGTGCAAACTGGCATGATTGCCACAAGTATTGGTCAAAATATAAACCTATGCATCGATTATCACGCTATCTACTTTATCATTCTAACCTAGCTCCTCCTAGGGGACGGAGGGGGCGTTGGTGGTGGCTGAGGCGTATGGGGTGGTGTGGAATAGGGATGCCAGGGGTACCCCATCGTACACCGGGAACACGGCGACTTAGGAGGTGGGTTATGACGGTCCCCACTGGAATTGTTGGGAGAATCTGTCACGGGTGCCATGCTCGTGTTACTTGTGAGATTCAAGTAAAAGCTGTTATTCGAAAAGTTTGGGGGTACAAGGGGCTTTTATACGCAAACTCGAATGGTTCTTCACTGATTGAACATTGGAACTTATTCAAAGTGTCGAAGTGCATAAACCTACATAAATTTTGAATAATGAAACGTTTAACTCAATACCGGCAAGATCGAGACCTTCATGCAGGTTGTACTACTGCTAGTCACCCACGTTGTAGCCCAGCTTCGGTATAATGAGTTGAACACATTTCTGTGCGCAAATGCGTCCCCTTTTCCATATATGCCCGAGACCACATCATCTAGTTCTTCCAAATAGAGGACGCTGGTCAGCTTCGTATCAAAAATCTCAAACTGACGATTCTACGGTAAAATTTACATATGTTCATGACAGCCTTTTAGGCAAAGAACACGTCTACCTGACTCATTCAACCTCCCCTAAGGAGCGGGAGCACATAATAAGCCTGGAGCGACTCAAGTCAAAATCAGCTCGTCGACCGAGAATTCTCAAAATGGCTCCCATGCGCCGAGCTGGCCTATAGAACTTCCATAGGCAATGATACAACTGGAGACGTTCATCCAGATCCCTCGAAAGGATTCATTTTAAAGATGGGAGTTAGGGGTGCACGTGTTTAGCAATCTTGTCCAGAAGTGTTTGTAGCCTTTTGTCCAAAGTTTGCCGCAAATCTTGCGGCAAACATTTCTTCAACCTTCAAAGGTGGGAACCCGGCTAACCCCCAGCTTTTCTTCCTGACCGCCTGCTCCCTTGGAGTATATACATGTTATTCATTCCACGTGTCATGTACACGGATCAAAACAGAGACTGGAGCAAGATCAGTGACTATGTCAGCACTCTCGCCATGTAAGACCTGCAGCTCGGCTTGGCTAGGCTATTCAGCTTGGCGAAAAAATGCGACCGTAGGCTTGCAATGTCCTCTCTTCCCTGTTTCAGCAGCACGGCGTGGGTGACCGGACCAAACGACAGTAGCCCTGGGCGGGAAGACAGCTCTGCATGAAAATTTGCGTTGGCCTGCTGGTCGGAGCGCGCTCTCTCAGTGGCAGTCTTAGCTCGCTCCTGGACGCAAGGCGATGCTCCAGGGTCTCAGCCTGTACTGCTTGCAGCTCGGAGATAAGCTCCGCTGGGCGCTTTGCTTTGGCTTGGTGCGCAGTCGCTTGGGTCTGTTGCGTGGCCTGCTGGAGATTCTCGACTTCGTCAGAGACGAGGGAAATGTCTTCTCCCTGGTCTTCCAAAGTCTCGAGCACGGGCTGGAATCGGTTGCCATGTTCGCGCACCATGGCAGTCAGCCAGGATGCCTCTTGAAGAAGATCATCACGGCATGAAGGGAAGTGCAAACAAGAAACGCATTAAATATGGCCCAGATATCTATATCAGAGACGGGCCCTGCTGATCCCATGTCATTATCCGGCCACTGGCCCATTGATGAAGCATAAGAAGTTTCTTGGTACTGGCGATTGGGTGCTGTAATTGGCCCTGTGCTGTGCATGGAAATGGCAGTCCAGTGGATTACGGGCGCCTTGAGACCGCGGGAAGAACACTTCAGGGAATGCAACGCGTACTTGTCGACGAGGTAACCGGAAAGGGCCGTGAAGATCTGCTTGAGAGTGGCGAGACAGCGAAAAAATGCCATTGTAGGATAGTTGCTGAGGATTCAGGTAGGTAAGGAGAGCGAGAGAGAATGAGAATGTTGCAGTATGGTGGATGACTGCAGGAGTGAGGTGTGTGAGCAAGAAAGACGAAGGAAGCAAGCAATCCGTATAAGTCCCGGCAGGGAGCTTGACTTTTGATTATGAAGAAAGGATACTCGTCCAAATATATGACTTGTGAAGTTCGATGTCAACCTCATGGTTTGTCAGTCAGGCTGATAACGAGAGAAATTTTCGACGTCGGAGGTTAAGTTGACTACTAACATGTCCGTTAGGTGGCCAATATTCTTGTCTATTGTGGATTGTGACAGCCAAGCTCCTGATATGAACACAGATTAAAATTTGCACGAAGGCCTGCTCACCATTTCTATAACTTTGAATATATGATCGAGCCAACAGGCTTTCGAACACCGATTACGAGAGAACAACGGAGAAATTCGGCTTTCAGGTGCCATATCTTCGATGTTGCAGATCCATGTGGTACAGGTGGACTTATTATACTTGACTTGACCCTGATGAAACCCTGCAATTACATTCTCTAGGTCTTGGCGCTGGGAAGATATTGACCTCTTTGCGTCATTCGGGACAAGTATATCTTCCTCACACTTCTCGTGAGTAAAACTTCACGCCTGGCCAAATTTATAATTCTTTACCCCTTCTTCTTTCTTTCTAATACACCTCACTCCTGCTCTCAACCACCATATTGCAACGCTCACATTCTCTCGCTGTCTCAGTACATTTCAATAACCTCTACCATCGCCCTACCATGTACTTTCTCCATTATCCCGCCATGTTCAAGGACATCCGCACAGCATGAACGAGATAATTTGTGCATGAGCACGTCTGGCGTGTTGTGGGATGCTCCCCATGAAATTTGAAGGGTGCTGGGACCTCTAGGGTGGCATTCCAGAGATCGGCATGGGGCCTGTCGCCGTGTCGAACCCCTCGGCCGATAGTGCTGTCTCATCGTTGCCCACAGGGCAGCTATTGAACATCGCACCGGGACAAGCCTTTTTTGCCCCCAAGAGAAACGGCTGGGCTATATCAATAGCCACGGCCCTCGTTGGTATTGCTTTCGGTATATTGGCAAATCGGCTACAGGATTCACCTCGAATGCCAAGTTAAAAAAGAAGCAGGCCGGAGGTGGAGAACTGGTGGAGGAAACGGTCATCGAAGCCGTAGAGACAGTCAGCCAGCAAATCACACGCAAATTAGAGGAACAAGCAGCCTTGAACAGCCGTCTCCTGGACATGGTCGAGTGGGACCGCCAGAACATGAAACCACCCCAAGACGATCTGGCAGCCACGCTGCGAATTAATGGCAATCGGTTCGAGCAGGTACTCAACACCCTCGATGGTTAAGGCGAAAATATTCGCCGCATCTCTCAGAACGTCGAAAATGCCCAGCAGGCCTGGGACAAGGCCAACGAGATAGCTCATGAAGCAAATAAGAAGCACCACAATGAGCTTCTTAAGAAAGTGCAAACTGTCCAAACTGAGACGATGCAGCACCGCCAGGACTCTGCCAAGCAAGTCCAGGGCACCGCTGGGTGGGCCCTGTATGACCGGCAGACAGCGGACAACCGCGACGCAGAGCTGTCTTTCCATCTTTGGATGTTGGCGTTCACCTCTGCCACCCAGGCCAGGCTGCTGAGGCAGGGATGAGAGAACGTCCTCACCCTGGCATTCTCGCTTCGCCAAGCTCAATAGTCTAGCCGACATGATCGACGAGCGACAGGCCTCCCACGGCGAGAGTGTTAACGCCGTTTCGAAAGGGTTTGCGCACTTCCCTGCCGTGCCCAATCTCGCTGCAAATTCACACGCCGACACTGCGGCCATGACGCTCACCGGCACAGATGCAGCAACTTTCTCGGCGAATTCGTCTGCCCCTCCGCCTGCTGGCCATCCCACGCCCATATTCTCCTTCTCTGCCAATGCCAGCGGCGAAGACGTTGCGCTAGAGCGTACCTTCACGACATATGCCGCACCAATTTTCTCCTTTACCAGCAGCCCCGCAGGCGTAGAGCCCTCTATCCGAGTGTCTGGCACCACACCCGCTGCATCATTCGCCTTATCCCAAGCGCTGTCGACCACGCCAGCGTTTCAGTTCAAAGGAGGGGCCTGTGAGTATGATGTGACAAGGGATCCGCGGAAAAAGAGGACTTGCAGGTAAATATACGAAGAGTGCGGATTTGGAGTTATGTAGTAGCAGAGTTAAAACAAAGTGCCAATATTCAAGTTCACAATGTCATTATTGGGGAAAAAACTTGGGCAATGTTCTAGTAAGCAGCGGCACCTCACTGGTGTGTCAGTATACACGCGTATCTAGAGCTACACAAGAAAATTTCTGAGTACTCAAACCCTGGTCAGGGATGCGGGTCATCACCTGCGGATCGCTCCGTGGCGACCTGCACAACAGGCAACGTAGTTTATCAGTAAGCTGTTCGGGAATCCGCGAACCATCACCCACAGTCCGCGCAACAATACTTATGACCATAAAACTTGGTTAATATTGTAAAT
Organism: Piedraia hortae CBS 480.64; assembly: GCA_010093745.1. Classification (NCBI taxonomy): domain Eukaryota; kingdom Fungi; phylum Ascomycota; class Dothideomycetes; order Capnodiales; family Piedraiaceae; genus Piedraia; species Piedraia hortae. Next base: position 104,913 of record MU005998.1, read on the forward strand.
AAGGACTTTGCGCATCTCCTCCACTAAATTCTGAAATGTTTGGATGCCGATATAAATAAATGGCTGTGGTGTTTGGCTCATTTGCGGTGGCCTGCTGTGCCCCCTCTGACGATTGTGCACCAAACCGGCTAGATTGCCACATCAGGTTCCGAGATTCAAACTCATCACTACGGTGAAACAACATAAAGTAGGGCGAAAGCTTGGTGAAAGATTAGTCGGTCTAAAGAATGATATACCAGCTGCACAAAAGCTCGCATGGAAAAATTTCCTTGGCGACAAGTACATGCTACGATATACTCAAATATCAGCCTACTGGACATGCACCTAGTGCTAGTTCCCCGCAGGTACATATACACAGACCTCGTGACTTATCAAGTCGTCGAATGGCCTGTGGGTTCCAAGCGAAGGATCCCCAAGCAACACATACTTTTCTACAGACTCTAGTACACTATCGAAAAGATAGTCCACGCGTCACCACCATCTTGACCATTTCGGATCTTTTCCCGGTAAGGGAGGTTGCCGGAACGACGCTCTTGTTAGGCCGGGCGATAACTCTCAGCTCATTGCCCGCGACGCGCCCTCAGCATGCGCCCCGCTTTTTGTTTGGCTCTAACCCTTGCCCCGAGAACTTCGCGATATAGAGAAAAACCTTTCTTGAAATGTTTGTCTTTTTTCTCCCGAACCTCTTCGGCAGTAGGTAAGGGGTGCTCTTCGGTAGATCCAAGTACCTCACCATTTCTCATCTTCGCGGATAAGTAAATGTCAAAATCGGTCCCCAACACGGGCAGGCCCTGTCCATCCTCCAGAGGATCCGAACTATCCAGGAACGTCGCAAAATTTATGATAAGGTACCGAGCCAGAGAAATCTTCGCCGCGAGGCTCCAGGTGTATTCAATTTGGGTAATAGGTTCAAGGCTCACGAGGCGCTTGAGGATTAATTCCTTGTCGAGCGATGCCTCAAACTCAGGGTCAAACATCAAGCCGTGTTCGCGTTGACTGTATAGCGTGTCAAAGAATATAATCGCGTCTATGCCGAAGAAGTTGGGGTTTGCCATAATATCTTGTTCGCTGGCATGCACTACGAGACAGTCGCCCATGCGGCGATCGATTTTGAAGATCGTGATGTGTTTCCTCAGAATTTCATCGGAACTTTGGGCATCAATCATTGCGTATTCGATCCCATGGGCGGCGAGAACATCGATGACGAACTCACAGCTCTCGCTTACGATCAGAGGGTACTTCTTTTGGCCTACTACCGCCCCGATCACTTTTATAAGAGCCACTTGCTTCGCGGCGGTGGTGACTAGCTGTCCGACCTCGGATGATGTCCCCTGGAAGTGAAAAATGCCCTCGCATCGGATCGTGCTCAGGTGTCCCAAGTCCATCAATCCTATGTTCATGGGCTTCGAGATGGCACGCTCATGTTCGGCTCTTGTGCGCTCGAGAATATACGGGGCTAGCATCTTCCGGACTTGCTGCGGATCTGCGTCATCCGAGCCCGTACTTGTGCTGGCCAGCGGTACGATGAAATCTTTGAGCGCCACATAGTTTTCGTGGGTAAATTTATCGGGACACATTGAGGTTAAGAAGTAAAAATGGGGCTTGAGCAGCTTTAGACTTTTGTAAAGCTTTGTGGATGGAAGCAACAGATCCCGAATCTCATCAATTACTACCATCTCCCATTTGATTCTTGAGAGAAGCGTTGCATCCTGGATTGCAATTCGGTATGGGGTAAGCAAGATATGGCAGGTCATCGACATTGGTGCACTCAACTGGACTTGCAGAATGTCATGTCGAGCTCGCTCATCTCCGACGTATTGGACGCATTCCATATCCTGTAAACGTATTGAAACAGCTGTGTACCAGTAGGCAATCAAGTCCTCTGACACTATGAAAAGACATGGACTATTTGTAGTCATATGAATTGCTTCAAACATGTCCATTACTACGTGGACATGCTCAAAGTTGTCCACATCCGCAAGAAGTACATGATTGCCTCTAAGCCATTGGCCATAAACGAAGTGCAGCCCACTGGGCCTCCATCGATCTTGTCCTGCGACGGTTGTAGACGAAGATGATGCATCCAAATCTTGTGATAACATATTGCTGGTATGAATGATGGTTCAATTGCAATGCAAAGGCAAGATTGTTCTGCTCAGCCATCTCTGTATTATGGTGCTCAAACTGACTAACTGCCAATCATCTGGGGGAAAGAGCAAGACAGCTTCGATTAAGTGATTCGTCATTCGACTCATGAGTAATCGATCTGTCATCCACGACTTGCGAATTAGGCCGTTGCCGGTGATAACGCAGATGTTATCCATGGCAAGCCTTTCATCCGCGTTGTGGAAGTTGTACGATTAGACGTAACTTTGAGTTAGCTCATGAATGCGGAGATACCTAACCAACTGCACGACATTTTGTGTTTTCAATATGTTTACAACTTTAGAAGACGAATTTTAGGAAGGCTTGAAGACTGATTTGGAGTTTCCACAAAGCAGTTAACCTAGGATATCGTTGATCAAGATGGGGGCTTGGGAAAAAGTGAGGAGACACCCTATAATCTCGATGTGGAAGAGGGGCCCTCCTCCTCGCAAGAAGAATACCTACTGTACTCACAGATCACCCTTCTGCATTAGACGAAGACGACCGACGTATGCGGGCGGGAAAGCCCGAAGACATAAACCGAACCCTAAAGACCCCCGTATCTGACCTCACCTCCGCCGGCTCTGGGACAAGCATGCACGCTCTTCTCTGCCTCCTGGGCCTTTGCGGCCTAGCCGTGGGGCATGTACACATTCTGAATTCTCCCGAATCATCCCACGACGTAACAGCGCCATCGACTCTGTCCCCCGTCGCTGCCCGCCTTGTGCTCGCCCACCGCGCCGGCGTCGAATCCTACCACCGCTCGGAGCTGAGCAACCCTGACGTCCTCGATGCAATCAACACATTCGGCGAGCGGCGATCCGTCGTCCAGACCTCCAAACCGAAGAAAAAGAAAATGCTGGTCCTTGCCGATGGCGACAGCAACAGCGTAGCCGACAACTCCCTGCATGGCGAATCAAGTAGCTTCATGATCTCACCTGCGCCATCGATAGAGCAGGTACGAAATCTATGGGTGGATCTCGCAAAGCAGGCGCATCCGAACATATACTCTTTAGCGTCTGACGACGAGATGCTGCGCACCCTCAGCAGCACGAAAGGGGGAGAATTCCTCATAGCAAATGGCTCTGCGGCACTGGACTCTGCACTGCGCAAGTTCAAAGACAGGATAATCACCCTCTACATGCCTGAGAAAGGAGCTACTGGTGCGGATTGGGGCACGTATGACATGCCACGCCTTCACGACGGGCTGCGCAAGAGGAAGAGGGATCAGGACCCCCTCGCCCCAGCTGCTACTGGTAGTAGCTCTGCACCGCACAAGGGTCCATCTCATGGCTCACTGTGCTTCGCTTCAATAGAGGCGTGCGAGAAGGACACGGGTAGCTGTTCAGGTCACGGCAATTGCATTCAATCTGCCCCGGGGTGTTTCGCTTGTAAATGCGCGGCCAAGAAAGACGGGAAGCGGACGACTTACTGGGCAGGTACAAAATGTGACAAGGTCGATGTCTCGGTGCAGTTTTGGTTGATTGCGCTATTCACCGTGGGATTGATAGGCGTCATTAGCTTTGCCATTGGCGAGGTTTATGCTCTTGGCAACGAGAAACTGCCCAGCGTGATTGGGGCTGGAGTTGCAGGCATCGGGGCTAGGGCACGATCTTGATATGTGTAAGCTGTGCTAAGTTTCTGGTTTGGTGTACTCTATATCCGTATGACAAGTTCAATCACTCATGTCTACGATTCTAACACGCTTCGTTAATGCATCGACGGCTTCCGAACGTCTCTTGCCAGCCGGAGGGCGGAAATAGTCTTGAATGTATCCGAGGAAGAACGACCATCCTGCAGTTTGTAAAGATTACAAGTTAGAATTCATCGAATCATTTTAGTGTGTAGGTACAGCGAGCAGAATCTACATCTGCATGATGGTCAAAAGAGATGCCCAACCTGGTGAAGATTTCAAAGCCGCGCCGGCCTGGACGTCGTGTTCACTTGCGGCTGTGCACAACTGTTTTTCCTCGTCCTGGGAGCATGTTAGCTTTTTCAATCTCTAGATCAGGGACGCTTACCTTGCTGAGAACATCCGTCTGACAGATGTAGCAGACCAGATGAAAGTCGGAGACTGCGATAACGCCCTCTGGGGCTGCCAAAGAGGTATTGCGAAGTCTGGTGACGAGATTCCGCCCTTCCTGAGTCTCGCCAATCACCTCGCGGTTCTCGATGGGGAATGGCTGCGGACTGACAAACATTGGGCTGCTCTGATTGGGAAAGCCGTGGGTTAGAGTCACAAAGAGGTACTCAACAGGAAACGATGGCTTCGCGTTTTCCTGCACATTTGCGCCGTGTTCGTTGATGCGGCGATAGAAGATTTCGGGGATGTAACGGACGCGACCGAGCTTTTGGTCCTCGTCAGCATCCCGCACCAGCATCACTGACGGGTCGGCCGAGGCCTCGATAAGATCTGCCCGCACCATCTCCACCGCCGCGTTGGTGGTCTGATAGGCTGCAATGCCAATCTGACCCTCTTCGTCTCCAGACACCACGCACGTCACAAAATTGCTGCCAAATTTGCCTGTCTCGCTCCACTTGCTGGCACGCGGATACTTGGCTTGATATTGTGATGCCAATAGAACTTCAAGACCCGCAAGATAGTAAGAATCGATATGACGCTTGCAGACCGCATTCCCGTCTTCAGGATTCTCGGGCCGCGTTAGATCCGTGAAAATGACTCCGACCCGTTGCAGTCCACACATTCGCGCAGTCTCTTCAATCTTATCCTCGTTCTTCCACTCGCTCAACGTTAGCCCATCGACTTCATCAACCTGTGGCGGCTCAAAGATGGCCTCCACCACCGCCTTTGTACCTAGCGGCACAACGTCATATTCTTGATAGGTCCCATATAAGAAGCCTAGACGCTGTGCACCACCAGAACGACGCCAAAAGTTGAGAAAGCCATCGACAATCTTCGGATCTGCGAACTCGACATGGTCGACCATTCGGAACTCCTGTGGCTGTAGAGTGATTGCAGATGGTTGGCATTTTGTGCAGATGCCCTTGGGAAACGGTGCGTGTCCTGAGGGACATTTGGGATTAACGCGGAAATAAGGCTCCGACAGAGGCGCCATGTAGGAGCTGCCGGATTCGGCCTTGTTCTTTCCCTGATTACATTTGCGTAGGTATGAGTGGTATGACAAATGTTTGATCTTCTTCTCTTCCAAATATCCTTTATCATAAGGCTCCAGCGGCATGCAGTAGTCGCACATTCCCTTGGGTCCGTGACGGCACATTCTGGCGTCTTTCTTGCGCTTGATTTTGCCATCTTGACGGTCTAATTTGTCATCAAGTGAGAGCTGCTTGACTCCCTCCCATGGCCTCTTAAGCGCCACCGTCTTGGACTGATGCTGGTCCTGAGCGCCGCTGCTGCCGGCCTCGGTCTTGAAATCGAGATACACCTGGGTGCCGTTTGTCATGTGCAGCTTGGCAAAAGTAACCCCCTTCAGTGACGCGATTGTGCGGGAGTCTGCGCCATGCGGCTTGGGGCTGATGGTGATCGAAGACGCATCGACATTTGCTGGCAACTTTCCTTTGACTTGTGGCAGGATAGAAGCTACATCGCTATCGGGTTCAACCTCAAGGCGAAAACGGCCTTCGCGGCTTTCAAATCTTAGAATCATGTCTCGACAGTTTGGTTGCAGGAGTTTGTTGTTCTTTAGAAAATGAGGTCATTTAGCGTCATTAGGGTGTCATCGGACCGGGCCGGGCCTTATTCTGATCACCAATGAAATGTGCATGAGATTGCCACCTAAGCAATCTGATTGACATTTTACCTGTCAAGTGTCATGACAAAAAAAAAAACGACAAAACTTGCAAGGTGAAGAGGACTTGAAAACCCTCAGCTTTGCCTAATGGCCGCCTCCAACGAAAGCATTGTGCAGTACAACGACGGGCCGTACCGACCCGCAGTGTTTGTCCACACAATTTGCTTTAAGATATTTCAATTGCCAAAAAACTCGTCACCATCTCACACTTTACATCACCGAAATTATGATTGTTCGCCATAGTAAGCCTCAATCAATTTGACCCTCGATGCCCCAGCTCGATGCTGTAATGCGTGCGGAGCAGTGTTGCTAGTCGATATACATTGAATTTTAGGGTTCAGTCATTTGCCTATTGTCAATAGTACTGGAAACAGCTTAGAAAAAACTGATAACCTCCAAGTTGACTCATGACCAATTCACGAAGACGAAAGTTTCTCTGACATGTCTTGCCCCTCCAAGGATAACAAATCCTATCATCACGCCTGACTACATTCAAATGCAAGGTTAGCAGTAGTTTTGCGTCTAGGCCTCACGTTTGAGAAGTAAAAATTATCAATCAAAGCGTCGTGATTGATAAGATCGCTTCATTGTTCTGCTTGGTTGGCTATGTGGTCTTCTGTGCCTCCCACGCACCAGGTCATTCTCGATGCGTTACTGCCATATATATGACACTAGCGGAGACGAGAATGATTATTCGCTCCCACCCAAATCTCGAGAGACATTCACCACCATTATTCAACACTCAGACGCTTAATCTATCCTTTTAGCACCGGAAGAGCTCGCAATCTACTCCAGTTGAACGCTTTATCGGCTCGACACCTTCCAGAGGAGGCATACCGGGAAATTATTGAGGTGTGCAATACTTGGCGAGAAATAAGCTCTGATCATGAAGCATTTTACAACTCTCAGCCAAGTCCCTTCACCCACAACGCAATATGGTTCTACGACACAAGACTCATTTCTGACAGTTTGAACATATTCACGCTGCGAGTAGGTTTGCTTTCCTGGTATACCGGCTGTGTTTCGCGGTACACAAGCGTAACTCCCATCTAGAATTGTCGCCTAAGTCCAAATGGTAGAGACCTACACCTCTTCTCTGCCTTCACTTTTCCTTTCCAGGACTGCTCTGTTCTTTCGGCGGAGATATCTGCACACATGCTCGTGCGATTTCTCAAGCATGCATTTGGCGGTTTGCGATACAGAAAACACCAGACTCAAATTTCAAGTAGTTGAAAAGTTGTCGGGGATTGAGGAAGACTCTCACTGGACGGGGTTAGTCTGGAATTGTCGCTTGATGGGGTGTCTAACTTGTACATTACTAAAAGCGCGCCTTGTGCTCGTGCAGACTTTTGTAAACTGCAAGAGTGCAGTCGGGAGAACATAAACTTGGAGAAGACCATCTGGTTTGTTGCTTAAACATTCTGCGGACTTTAGGCTGCCAAGACTTCAATTTGGGTCACATTCTGCATGACTTCATAAAGCTATGCGGACCAAGTAAGCCTCACGGTGGAAGGCCTTTCCGAACGTGACAAGGCAACCCAGTGGGTGTTTTACAACATCGATGATCTGGAAGATGCTATCGGGAAAAATCTTCATATCATTATTAGCCACTCTTTAGCGCCTGAAGATGGACTCAAGCTGTGGGCGGATCAGTCATCTTGCCTATATTGATGACATCAACTTTCCAAGATCGTTCCACTATAGTGGCAGTTTCCATCCGCCTTCATTACAGGAATCAACGGAAAGAGCAAAGCTGCAATTCTTTGCTTCAAAAACAACAATGAGACGGACATCGGCGGGAAGCCTTTGGACAAACTATATGGCGAGTAAATCATGTTACCTTCCCTCGACACCAATAAGACGAAATCATAATATTCCCTGCCGCTCGGCTGCGATTTAGAGCGGAGCATCATGATTCCCAACCAAAAGCCGCTGTTAGAAATATCGCCCGATGAGGCAGTTACCTCGATAAGAACCATGAAGAAAGCTCTGAATTGGATTTACAATCAAAACTTCGCACCAATCCAATCCACTCATGCAGTACTTCTCCGGGCCACAAACACCCTGAAGGCCAACCGGGAGATGATAGGACTCCTAAAACTTCGCCTACGATCGTGGAAACTTCAAAGAGGGCACGTCATACCTCCTTTGGGAAGACTGCAGAGGTATCGGAAAACCATTCCTAGATCTGAGGTCGTTCATCGTGAGTCCCGAAACTTCAGCCAAAGCGCCATCTCTCAGGTCCTACCCCATTAAGACCGTCCGACAGTGCGATATTCGCCACGCGCAAGGTCTAGCATCGCCCGCCACCGTGAAATGGACATAAAGCACTGTACCGTGGCATGCTTCGGTGTTGAGGACGGGTGAAGAGTCTTTGTATTGCATCGTACTGGCGGGAATTTTCAATGAGCCTATTTCTCACCAGCTACTGGATGCCCGAATACGATGTCGCCGAGGATTGCCGCTAACATGTTGTTCGAAACGAGCCAACGAAAATATCGATTGTCCAGATATTGATTCCATAGGGTTCGTAGATGGATTGAGACAGATGATTGGGAAGGCACGCGCTAGTCGGAGTTTGTTTGGCAGTGCCATTTGGTGAGTCATCAGACTGGAAGTTGAGTAGTCAAGACTTTGTGGAATAAGATGTTGGGAGGCTTTTTGAATGGGAGAATTTGTGTAGGACAGTTGTGTAAGGGAATAAAATCGCACGAGGGTATCAACAATCTCGCCCAGCTCACTGTCTATGAACTGGTACAAAGATCCTCTAGACTAAGATAACGACGATTCTGTACGTATTATTTGCTCCGTATAAACAGAACAACCTGTGTAACCTCAGTAAATTGATATTTTCTACTCACCACATCCTGCCATGTATTTGTTGTTGCTGCTCTGTACAGGTGTAATCATCAATGAAGGTGAGGTAGTACGGTGAGCCGCTGATCGATGGGATTACGAATTTTCCTGACAGAGGCCGCATGAATGACTTCAGATGGCCTTGTGGACCTCCCGTAGGGTAGCGACTTGGGCTTGTGAAGAGTGGCCTTCGTTGTGAAACAGGAATCATAGAGAAAATATTTGGGCATTGGGCGGTACAAGGGCTCCACCTGGAGAGAGCGTGGTGGGTGGATTACTATGTACTCCCTGAACTTGCACAAGGAACCTGTCAGAAGGATGTGGCACCCACCATGACCAGAACCTTAGCTAGAAGTCGAAACTTCTCAGGGTCTTTACCTCTATAGAGGAAGTTTTCCCTGAGACGGGTCATTGTCTCGTTCATGCTTAAGGGCATGGTTGGCTGGCGTTGTCCTGGAGAATATGGTTAGACCGAGGTAGTGTGGAGAAGGTTTCGAACCTCACCTCACATAGAGATAGACATCTACATCCTCCACCTTCTGGTCAGTTGGATGCACACATTTATCTTTGATCTATGTTCCGCTTTAGTCCTCCGAGGTTTACCCCTCCGACAAAACCCGCCCTGGCTCTATCTACCCCATACAGTGTGACATCAACCCCGTCCTCTGTGAGAGAGACATGTTGCCAGTCCCCATAAGCTCACTTGAGTGCGGATTTGTGGCCAGCTGAGGAGACGAGTTGATTTGTGTTATGGTGCTCAGAGGAAAAGGTTCAATAAGTCCCAACAACGAGGACAATCCAGACTCCTATCTACTGGGAAGCTAGGATGCTATAAACCAATCCAGAAGCGCCGTTCATTCGTGCGTGGTAGCGAGCGTAGCTATGAATAACTAGCAGGGCGCGTCGGTGTATCAAATTCCCTGTGCGCTTAGGCGGCGCGGTTCGTCCCGCGCACACACAGCCTCGCCGTAGCAAGTTGATAGCTTAAAGAATCATGCACTGACCCAAAGTTTTGGGAACGATGGAAGCAAGCAGTCGTTTCCAGCACAGCTTGTATAACTTTGCACAAAACTCCAAACGCCAGATCCGGGATCTCTTTCGCAACAGGTTTGATGTCTGGTTTGTTGAGGACACCCTTTGTGGTGGCGATCACGACCTCGCGGAGTCCAGTTTAATGGATCTGGTGTGCTGTTGTAGACGAATGAAATAGCCTCGGCGAAGCTATTGTGGCTCCAGATCCATCTTGCGTCATCGCGAAACTCCCAGATGGCGGCCTTTTCCAGGTAAGGGTACTGGTACTTGACCGCGACTGCGAATAACTTGGCGTGCATAAGCAGCCAGAATCTCAGAAGATCGACTGCCGGCTGGGGGTGACGAGCACATAGCTTACAATAGGCTTTCCCCGTGAGGTGATGAGATCGGAAGACGAGGGGCGAGCCAGGGCTTGAACGGGAGGATTGGCGGCAGTGGGGTGAAAGACGGGGCACGGAGTGGGCGGCAGAGATACTGAACGGTCATCGCGATTGTTCGAGGAGGGTTGGGCCTTGTTGCGCTTTTGCGGCAGGCGAACCCAGGATCCATTACGTACCCCCGTATTTCTTGTTGGATTGTTGAGTACTGGCGTCGACATTCAAGCAATGGCGCACCAAGGCCGCATCGTCTTTTCTGGGTGGTTTGTTAGGCTGAAATTTACAATCTAGATTATAGCAAAGCACACTGTCCGGGGCACCCGCGTAGTCAGAACTCTGTAGCGTCTGCTCCAGCTCACTCAGGTATTCATGGAACGGGGGGTCTCCCTGTTCCATCTTTTTCAACCTGCGATTGGCCATTGGGCCTCGTGTAGGGTCATCGAAGTAATCCTTCATTTTGTTAATGAACTTAGGCAGAGTCCAGCGGCCGGCGATCCGCTCCCATAGTCTCACGCCAGCGCATAATGATATGCAGGAGGCTTGGATTATAAATTCCTTCAACCCCAAAATGGGTTGCTCTGCGACCATGCACAATTTTGGCGGGGTAGGAAGTTTTTCGGACAAGTGAGGTCGTTGGCGTGAAACTTAGCTCCGGGACGGGCCGCACCTAGCTTGCTTCTTTGACCACGTAACCAACAAAGAGGAACTCGAGTTGACCCTCAGACATGGACGCCAACAACACGACAAACTCCACTGGCGACCCATTTGAATCTGCACAATCGCGAAAAAGTATCTGGATTGGACTACTCTGGCCAGCACTTTATCTCACCATCCTCATTGGCAGCCTTTACGCCTTTTCGTCCCTTCATCGCAAACGACAGCTGGCCAAAAGCACCCGGCTAGAGCCATGGTTTCCACCTCACAGACAACGCGATATCTACCTCAGTTTGTTGCACCAAGAAGCAGATGGTACCGATGAGAAGCAAGCGCAGCGGGCGCCCGATTCGGTTCTCGCCGCAGCGTTGCTGCAGCGAGCCTTTGAAGACATCAAGCGCATTGTACAGCTACGAACAAGCAAGCAGGCCCTACAAATGCTGCTGCAACGAGGTTCGGTGGGGGAAGAATTATGGCAACGATACCAGCATGCTGAGCAGGAGATGGAAGCCGAACTCAAAGACGTAATTGAAGAGGTAGGCACACCGAACACCTTGATCGAATGGCGCTAACAGGACCAGGCCAATGGGATAGCACCTAATTGGGGTAACTTTATATTCCAATCTGCAAACGAGATGAACCAGAACAGATTGCTGCGGGAGCGCATTGAAGACGCTCAGCGGCCACTGGAGAATGAGCGCCAATGGTGGGCAAACAAGAAGTCTGGGATGGCTGCCGAATTGATGCGGGAGCTGGATGAAGATGGCAACTCGTCAGAGGCCAAGAAGGCTACGACTAGCGATGACGATGCGGTGCTGGTGGAGTCAGGAGGCCCGACACAAGCACAGGGCTCTGGGAAGAAGAAGAAGGGTAAGAAATGATCACATAACAGCGGCAACACGGTAGCGGTATGTTACATTCTGCAACCCGCTCAACGAACAGGAAGTTTTTGAGGCCCCACGTGGCCCAATCGGGCATGGTGTTCGCTAGGATAGCCACGTGATGTCAGACTTAAGCCGACAATGACTCGGTCGATGGCGCCATATGACCGGGATCGCCACATTTATATTCCACTTCTTCGCTAAACCTCTTCAATGCACTTTGACGAGCTTCCTCCAGAAATTTGGTCTGATATCCTCCGCCGTGCGGCCCTGCTGAATGCCGCCGAGGGGCCTCACTTTACTTACGGACTTTCACAGGCACAATTGCCTCTGGAGCAACCGTCCCACCAGCCCAAGCCCGTCAAGTACGTGCGTGGGCCTGTGAGCGCTGAGCAGCTGCGGTGGGATGCTACGGCATCGATCCGTCAGGTGTCGTCGCGCTGGCACCATTGGGCGCTGGCCTACAATCTCGAGCATATTTTCGAGCGGCGTTGGCAGGGTTCGGAGCGGTGGGCTAATCTTTCGTTCAATCGTCACTCTTATGGTCTCTATGAGCTAATTGATAGGCCTTCAGGCTCCTATGTGTATCGTGACCCGTTTGGCTCTCTGACACTAACCGATACCTTTTTCCAACGGTTTCCCACCACTGCCAAGTTTGTGCGACGTTTGTGGTTCAACGGGTTTTATGCGGCAAAGACTGATGGATTGATCTTGTCCATTGTTGCCAATTGCCCTTGTTTGGAGTCCTTAACGATACCTTGGACCGTACTGCGGCGAGCTTCGGTCGATCAATGGCTTGATCTTTTGAAGCACAACTCCCTTCGCGGAGCACCGTTGCGGTCTTTGGAGCTACAGGCCGTCTGCCTGCCTAGTGATCAAGCTGCTGCGCTCTACAAGCACACTTCTCCGAGCGCGTTGGAAGATGACCGCGTCAGCTTTGCCAGCCTCAAACGGCTCAAGTTCTTTGGCAACACTGTCCACAAGCCCGTGACTGACCGGGATCTCTACCTCATTGCTCAAACAGCAACAAACCTCGATTGCCTCGACATCACGAATCTATCAACCGTCTCAGTAGCTGGCATGCTCGCGCTTGTCAAGGCCTCGCATGACACTCTCCAGGTGCTCGAGCACTCTCCACGATCAGACGATGGCTTCTTCCATCCGTTCCCCGGGCATCTTGAGAATGGGGAACATATCTGCGAACTCCTCACTAGCCTCCCTTGCATGCGTGATCTTTCCATCAGCATTCCGCACGTTTGCGCCAGTCTATTTTCGGAAGAGGACGTGCAATGGGCTGGCGATCTACAAGTTCGAGCCGCTGGTCTCTGCGGAATCGCTTCCTCTGGCGATGGCGAAGTACGCGCTAAAGCCCTAGCAACCATATTGTCCAAGTCACGCCAGCTGATAAAAGCCCGCCAACGTCTCCGCAAGGAACTCCACGTCGAGCTCTTCTTCGCAGGATGCATCTTCAAACCAGAAGACAGTCTTGTGCATGGAGATTTTACGACTGCAGAAGCCCTTTCACATGGGAATTGGCCCGCTGCAAAGCAGAATAGCACTCTCGGGCCGTACGGACAGACGGGAACGTATGGAAAGGAGGAAAATTCATGGATAGCGGTGTCGGAGACGGAGTTTTTGCGTGGGGTCGTAAATGGATGGGTGGAGTCATGATATAACTACTTGAATGAGACGTTGAGGCAAGGCCTTGAGCCAGTCCAGGATAGCCTGTCGTTTTCTGTAGCGTGCGAGTATTTTGACTATAAATAATGGTCCATCTCTGAGCCACGAGGCACGAAGATGTGTCAGCTCCTTCCTGGTTCTGCCGTCTCTTCTGGACCAGACAACTCTGGTGCTTCTTGTCTCCCCCTTCTGAATAAGAACGCCTTACTCCGTATACACATCATCCAGGACTCTCATCTCTGTCGCAATCTTCGTCCATCTCAAAATCCAAGAACGCGACGGAAGCCAATGCATCTTTTCTGTCGTCGTATCTCTCCAGCGCGCGATGCAGGTCCCAGCCTGCATGTTCCAGGAAACACCTGCAGTAGGCGTCGGTTAGCCTCGTCAGCCTCGCAAACTCTTGGAGCATCTCATTTCTCGTGTCAAACAGCAACTCTCCGTTGATCATCTCTAGTCTAGGCAACCAACTCATTAGCGCCATGTTAGCACAATGTCGCTCCTCCCTCTGCATGATGGGATTTTTGTTCAAGTTCAGCTTGACCAAATTCGGCGCGCAGGTCTGCAGCTCCTTTAACGCCGAAACCCTCGTGAAGGCGTTCAAGGACAGATCCAGGTTGACAAGGGCGGGGAGTGCATGGAGCATGGGCGCCACCTCCTTCAGGTTCGCCAAGCTGTTCTGCGCAAGCCAAACGCTCTTGACGTCCTCGAGCGGCAGCGTGCGCAGCACGGCCTGCACCGTCGCAGACAGGATACTCTCGTTTCTCGACAATTCAATAAACTGGAATCCATGGATCTTGTTAAGCGCGCTGAGATTCAGCATGCGTGCTTTAGGCGAGTAACATCTTCGTATCAGCTCATCGATCCCTGCCGGCTTCGACTCCTCGTTCTCTCTTTCCTCCTTCTTCACCGACACCACCCCTCCCGTCTCCGATAAATCTCCTCCATTCGGCGAGTACGGTTGCACGCTAATGAAAGCGTTTGCGAACTTGTACCCGTCTATGCGCGAGAAAGCGCGCTCGTCCCGTGATGAGATGGTCACGACAAGCTTTCCCAGTCCTATCACACGCGAATCATCAATCACGGCCCCATTCGTCTTCTTCGAAAGCCATCCCAGCAACGCACTTAGCCCACCATCGGCTTCTTTGGCCACTCTGCTGATTTCCCATCCCGTCACTAGCATACTCACCCGTTGCGGGACCCACGGACGCTTGGACATTGTATCTTCTTGCCCCTTGTGTCATGAGAATTTTTTTCTTTTGACTTGATAGACGCTGATGGTTAGTTCTTCCTGGACTACGTGGCCTACTCTTTATTTCTTCTCGAACCTCTTGCATACGGGGGCTTAGTCATGCATTGCCCGGTGGCTTCGGATCCTTCCGACTCGCCTTTTGCGCCACCTCTTTTGTATGCATCTTCTGGATGACTTGTATGACCATGAGGGCGACATAGTTTTTGCGCATGGGTCATTACTAACGAAAAGATATTTGTTCCATACCTTTCCTCGAGGCAGCTGTGCCCTCCCAAACCCCTGGACTGTCATGCGAGGCGGGGCAGTGCAGAATAGATGTGGCGTGTTTGTTCCAAAAGCGACATGGCGCATCTGGAAATTTGCTGCGCCCGTTGGGAAGAGCGCTGCAGGCGGGGCGGGCGGGGTTGTCACCCGTGATTTTAATCTCCGCTTTTCAGTTGCACTGCCACCGGAAAAACGGTAAGAAATGGGCGCAGTAAGAGATTGCGTTCAGGCACCGCATGAATTGTCCATCTGACACATGAACATCAGCCTTGCGGTGGCGAGCATCAGGGATCCGTACTGTCGGGGCTGACGTTTCGGCAAGCATCTAGACGCCACTCATCCGCGTGCTCGGTGCACCCTCCAACAGGCAGTGAGGCTGCCGAGGCGTTACCATAAGAGCTGCTGGGTCTTTCACCATCATTGGCCGCGACTCTCTGGCCGCGAGGTATACATATCTCACTTTGGCACAACTTCTTTCATGGTAGAAGAGGAATACAATAGACTTCAAGGCATGATGTTAAAGAATGACGAGGCCATCCTGGTTGAATGCTCGGTCTATGTTGGATCCACTGCTTATCTGCCATCTTTCCTCATTCGATCGTTGGTCCGGATTTTCGAGTCCTGATAGGAGCAGCACGGTTAACCAAGAGCCAAAACAAACCTCACAGGCGACCTGATGAGCGGGTCAGATAAGCTGATACGTATCGACACTCGGTAGCTGGGATACTTAGAACAACGGGCTGCGAGCCAGTGAAGCTGTTGGGCTGCCACTTTGAGCTAAGTGCAATGCTCAAGATGATGCTGATACCGTGTCATAAATTGGCGCCTAAAAATATGGTGGCTACTTCTGACTTCTTAGACTGGAGGGAAGGCCGATCATAGAGGCAATGACTCGCTTATGCATGCTCACTCCATACCGAACCTTCGATCGCCCCACTTCAAAAATGTAAACAGAGGTTTACTCCCTTGGGGTCGACGTACCAAGCGAATTAACTGACCAATTGGCCTTTTGTGACGCTTCATTGGGTGAGAGATCGATCAGTTTTTACGGTTCGTATTCCTTCCAGTTATCTTCACGAAAGAAGTCAATAAAGGCCGTCCATACCACCGCAATCTTGGCGTGCTCACGGCTCGAGAGACATTTCCCGAAACAGCCATCTCTCGGAGAGTCCTTCAGTATGAATTTAGGCCTGGCAAGGTGCACGACAAGAACATGGCTAGCTCTTCACGAATAACATACACAACGGAATCCAAGCGTACATCCATCGGAAGACTTCCGGAACTGTACAGAGCCACAAACGAAGCCCACCCTCCGCAGACTTCCATTAGTACTGCCTGGAGAACACCATCGTCACTCTTTGAACGCCCCCTCCCCTACCCCCCCTCCCCTTCCTATCAGCTCTTTTGACCCTAAGATGTCGCGTACTTTGGCCCACTTAATCACTACTATGGTGGCAAGGTCGACCGCTTGCCACCTCATGCACGACAATCGCTCGATTCCCTGGGCAAGTAGCTCAAAAGACATCCAAGAGTAAGATGAGCACTTTTTTCAAATGCTAGAACCTCCGTCCTACTGAAAAGTCCCTTGGCTTTAAGAGATCTACCAACAGTAAGTTCAAGCGAGTCCTGAAACGATTCAGTATGTTCGACTGCAACAAACGGCACACTCCCATGGATCTAAACAGTCGACCAGAGCCTCAGGCTAGTCTCTGGCAGAACTATTACACGACTGTATCTGCAGTCGATCGGGTCGTTGAACTATCGGGCCACCGAGGCGTGTCCTGACCTGGCCTACACAATTGCCCGACTAGCTGCTTTCAACTCCAAACCTGATCAAAAGCACATGGTACTGATAGACCAAACGCCACGGTACCTCAGTGTCACTGTCAGCTACCGTCTCAGTTACTCAACCAGAAGCTCCTCTCTCAAGCCCGTGCCTTCTCCGGCTCGCCTCGACTATCAGACGGCGGATCACGATTGTACGGAGACAATGTCGTACTAGGTGGCGATGCTGTTGCCTCCTGACACAGCCGTCGACAAAACGATGTGGCCCAAACTACTTGCGGGACCGAGTACATGACTGCCTCTCTTATTAGCTCGGGCATAGAATTTACCCTACAGTCAACCGAATTTAGGAGCTGGCTTGCGCGAAAGGGCACAGAGTTCCAGCCCTCAATTACGTATTCTTAGGCACTAAATGGAGCGGCAGCAAGAACTGGAGATATGATTGTCACTAAGGCGCGTGCAATGCTTAGAGATGCAGCTTTTCCAGGTTATAAAATCCGGCCACAGGCGGGCTAAACTTCATCTGTCCAAGAGAGCCAAAGAATGCAAGGGAGGGTAAGGGTGTTGAATATAGTCGAATCACATTCCATGTGAGTACAGTCGGTGCTGACCGGAAAGCAAAGACACCTTCCCAGCCTCGCTCGTCTTTAGCGACTCTCGCGTCGGCGGAGGAATGATCAGCTACGAGTACGTTTTGTTTCCGGATAGGGAATGCGTCACCACTAAGTAAGACAGCATAGGCTTCTGCTCGGTGGTATCCGAAGTTGATGCTGTTGGAGCCTGGAGGAGCCTGGATCGAGCTATCCTAATCGTCTACCAGGAAAAGTTATGAGTATGCCTGGATAGTACAATCACCATCTGATGCCTTCGGGCAGATGCGCCCGTCTCTTCACATTGGTCTTTTCACAAGTTTCACCAGAAGGCCAAGCTCTACGAGTTGTAGTGAAAGCGGTGCGCTGAATGATAAAAAAAGATGTAGGAACCGTAGATTGCAATCTGGGGGGCTATCCACCTATATAGGGAAGCCCGGAAGAACAGACAAACTTTGTCTCTGTTTCTCTGTCAAACAAGCAAAGAGTAGACACCTTGCATCGCCACGACATCATTCCTGCCAGACCTGACGGCATCCGGGGCAGTCCCTATAATCTTTTAGCACTGGACATTGCCAAATTCCGGGGAACTTGCTCGCTGATGAATCAGCCAAGAGTGCCCGCAGCGGCCCCAGAGACGTGGAAGCCAAGAAAGGTTTCGAAGACCACGTGTACAGCCACTGGAGGGAAGTAGCACCAATGCGGTCAAGGTCGTACAGGAAATGGTCGACAACGTACGCGATACGCGAGCACGACTTGCTCCACCTCGATCGGCCGACACTGCACAGACTGCTTGCAATTAAAACCGGGCACGGAGATTTTGCAGCCTACCGCAGGCGCTTCAATCATCAGGACGCGGTCTTCAACTGCAGTTAAGGGTGGTCAAAAACACCAGATCACCTGGATCATTGCCGGCGCGCCATCGCGTGCTGGAGGCTCTGGCCATTGTTCTGGAGGTCGCCAAGAATAAACATGAACGACCAAGAGGGAGACAAACACATGAAGGGCCTCGCCGCGTATGTGCAGAACAAAAGCAAAGAAATACCACCTCCCCGAGGCAACGGGTGATGCCATCGTCGCACATCTACATGGGTCTCACGAATCCGCACATACCAAGATCTTCTAAACGTCTTGTACCTAGCCGCCGATGACTTAGAGCAGATGAATCGTCATCGCACGGCAGTTACTAGTGCCACCATCCCATGCTGAACCAGGGGTTAGTAACCAGTGTTACCACGTTTACCGAAACATGTGTCCTCGCGGGTAACCCGCAGTCACTCTTCACTGTCGGGGTAGGGTAGGTCGGAAACTGTCCGTAAATAGATCCTAGACTATATCCAACGGATCCATCTACGGATTGGAGGAGGAGAGGATCATGGAAGAGGAAACTGAAGGGATTGTTGAGAAATGTGACACGCCACAGGTGCGATATCTCGTCGATCAAGCCTTCCTGCATAGGCTCACGGTCAACGATATGTATAATCAGCACGCGGAAGGTCCAGCCGTCGATTTTGTCCTCCAAGAACGATACAACAAAGGGCAGTCTTAAGGCACTTTCCCCGACACCGGAGTGACCAAGGTTTTCATGGCGGGACATACCCATTTTGTCGCCCTGACCACTCTCATGAATATCATCATCGACAGAGCCACTGCGAGTGTGCGCTTCGGCAACGAAAATGTGGTCATCTCAATCGGCTCGGTCGACCTGGACACGCCGATGCCATCTATGCTCTGTTTTGCGGACATGGACGGGCTTGGAGTTTACTTTTACAGGATGTGCCAGGAGGGCATAGTGAGTGATTGAACCATATACGATAGTGTCTTGATCTCGTGGGTGAAAATTGCTTTGTTATAAGTGCTCTTGATGTTCACCAAAGATGAACGATGCATCCCATCGTCCGATAGCCGTGGAATTTGGCGTGGAGCTTGTGTCACACGGGCCCCTCGCTAAGTTTCACGGCCATCGCGCAATGTGATGGGGTCTAATCTTTCATCTTGCGCTTAGCGGAAGGACTTCAATTGCGTCGGTAAATTGGTAGACTGGATTGCAAAGTCTTGCTCGACAGTATGCACATTTAATGTTTGTAAGTATTTTGCGCGAAACTATGGGTGACATCACGATGAGCTCTAGGTCAGATGAGTCAAGTCAGTGGTAGATAGGGCGTCCGGGGCCTCGCATGAGTTTCTACCTCACAGAGAAGCTTTCCCTACGGTGAGGTCACGGTTGAAAAGACAGGTAGTATGTACGAGTGAGAACGATGGATGGAGACTTAGAGATGTGTTTATGAGTGAATACAAGTATATCTTCGAGGGGACATCAGAGAATATATTCTGGGCTAGAAGGTCAGTGCGTAGCCTCGTATGAAGAGTCATCAATTGTATGACCGTAAGCAAGTGGTTATACATGCAGTAAAGACTGTCAGCATGCAGTCTTACTCCATGACTCACCTCAAACAGTAGCAGGGCGCATTCACCATGTCGCATGCGACATGATCCTGAGGGAAACCTCTGTGAGAACCAAACCTAGGGTGCAGCTGCTGGTGTAAGAGGTGTCGCGCAGTGGCATCGTACACTGATAGCCACGAGACTTCATGCCAACAACGGTATCGCGTGGTCTCGGGTACCCTATCTTTTCTGGCCCATCTGATTCAGGACTCATCGTGCTAAGTGACGATTTGTGAACTCCAGGGCCGCTCACCAATATGGACCGCTCGCTCAAAATCCCTCTTTTGCAAAAATGTACATGGAAACACTCAAAAAGTCCAGGAACCCCTACTGAAGTTTGTGGGGCTTTGGCAAAATTACATGTCCTTTTTGCTTGGTCTTCGCTCAACTGCATGTCCTTTTGCTGAGTCAACGTGCTCCAGTTGAGCTACTTGCTGGTAAGTCTGTGTATGCGCTCGAAAACAGCTTCAACCGTGGCAATATGTGAATAGAAAGGCCAGTGTTATGCTTCCATTAAACAAGTATGTTGGAGGGATATGTTTGAAGACCAAAAAGCCTCAGTTATGATCAGCGGGTAATAGAACATAGTCCATGTGGATTGCAAAAGCCAAGCTACCGATATCATCCACCCCTGAAAGCATGGCACGGTTGTGCCACATTACGAGTATGGGGCGGTAAAAGCTAGCAGTTAGCTTAACCAAGCAGAGCATGCCGTTCACCGCGCAACTCTGCTGATTCAAAGCCATAAGGTACCGCACTCATTCCCTCCATCGTCAAACCCGATCTGAAGACCCATATAATTTTCGTTAAGGATTTTCCGTATAACCCTATAACCTGTTAAAGCGATAAATGCACTAGAAGGAATTTTGCCTAGCCAATCCACACAGACAGGCACTCTGCTCACCACTTCCGGAAAAAAACTTCATACCCACAAAACCTTCAGAGCTATGTCCCGAGGCAAGAAACCCTCAGGCACCATACTACAGCCCCAAGGCATAGAAAGCCAGCCTAGCAACCCTACTGATGAGCACACTGCTGAGGACAATGCCGACCTTGCGAACGAATCTGGTCCGTCGTCTACTCGCACTCCTTTGCGTGAAGGGCTCCGACCAGTGGCGCCCACAGAACCCGCAGGCTTACCTGATCCCACTGAACAGTCTGGTCAAGAATCTGCTCAGCCTATGAAGCAAGATCCTGCGCCTGAAACCTATGACTTCGATCCCGACGAAGAAGGTCTCATTCAAATGGCCACACGCGGGAGGGGGCTCCGTCCAATCCACAAGCATTTAATACGCAAAGCGTCGGGCAAGGGAAAGAGACACAATACAAAGAAAACGCTGCTCTATCATCCCCCAGGGCCGTCAAATATAAGGTTCTCAGTAGTCCTGACTTACGATGATGAGATTATGGGTGGGGGAAAGCGGATTGTGTTTCGAGACGGGCAGAAGAGGGCCAAGGACGATGAGGAGGTGGATGAAAAACCTGCGAAGAAGCTCAGCCTTACGAGCAAGAGCAGGATGAAACAGGAGGGTACGGGGCAAAGTCGGTGTTCTATGGTTGATGCGATTTTGCCTGCGTATGCTGCTGCTGACGCTAAAAAGGAGACGACGGGGGAGGATCGTGGCGAAGGCGATTGTGATATGCCAAGCGGAGAAAATGTTGGTGGTAATGATCAGGAGAGGGTAGGAGGCTCTCCATCTCGCGAGGGGGACGTGCTCGATCCTCATAAAGGCAGTAGCGAAGACGATTGATAGATGTGCGTTATACTTCAGATGAATAGCAATTGCAAAGTGTAGCCCCCATAAAACACATATCCAACTCCAACGCGCATAACCCGCTCGCCATCACCTGCTCCTCTATCCCGTAAGCTAGGAGGGATCAGAACAAATTGAAGTTTGCTAGGCACGATAGCTATACTTAGAATCCTGACTTGACCGACTTTTGTGAAAATCGTGCCAATTTTATGCACAACCTCTTCGAACGTTCCCAATAGCTGGACGAACCCTAATGGTAGCTTGCTTTGTGACAGAATGTGCACAATAATGATTTTTCAGCATGGGTTTTGAGAGTTTGTTTCTTGAAGTTGAGCGAAGCGGCAAAAGTTTTCCATAGATCCTGTGCCCACGGCCAACCCCACAACACATGGGTACATTTGGATTTTCCCAGACTTATGGTAGCCATACCGAATGGGAGTACCCGAATTATGGGACCCATGTGGGATCTTGAATTTAGGGGGCAATGTGGTGTCAATAACCTTCAAACCTTGGAAGCCCACATGGGTTCCTGGGTTTGTGAAGCAATGCGGTCTCCATATTTCTTGAAATCATATGGTCTTATGCCACTAGCAGCGGTCAACAACAAAGCTGCCATCATGCACGAGGTTTGTTCCCACATGCCACCATTCACGTTGCCACATGATCACAACAAGCACACGAAAGACGCAACCGACGCCTGATCCCCAAAAAAAATCACTTTGAGTGAACCAAGACTTTCGTCACGATTTATTTAGGCCCTGTTACACCATCGAAAGAAACAAAAATAAGAGTAGTCAAGCGCCTCCTTCGCTTTATCGATGCATCCGCAGCACGTGCGGAACAAAAATCCATCGCGTTGATTGGTCCTGCTCTGCATGTTTCCAAACATCGCCCGGCAGAAGTTCTCGTTCCAGGAGATGCGTGGACATTTCTCGCGTTGCATGGCATCCTTCAGAACAGAGGTATTGGATGTTTAGTACACTACCAATGTGATGCACTGACACAATCTCGTAACGCTAGGTGGGTTTTAGAGGAGCAAAGTCTCTTGATCGACAAAATCTTTCCGTCCAATTGCGCGATTCGGTATTATCAAACCTTTCAAGCAAGGCTATGCTTGCGTTAGATCTTGCGCTTTGCAGCGGGAGGAACTCGACCCTGAAGATGGCATTTCGACCATTGCATCGTACGAATGAGCCGATTGTACAAGCGGCAGGGCCCTGCAAACGACATTATCCAAGGTAGGAGTCTATCTGCCAATCAAGGCTAGCTCGTCATCAAGCGCTTTTGTGATTGGCTGAGTAAGCACAGACACTCGGACGGGCTTTTGGGACTTCTCTACTGGAAGTTCAATCATGGCGCGGATGTAAGGCTTGCGACAGGCCTCCAGGAACGCATATCCGGGTCGTGTGTCATAGCATTCATCGACGAACTAATAACCGCTTCCAGCAAGATAATAAATGAAGAGAATAATGCGAGTTTTATTCGCAAGGCCACGCGACGTTGCCCCACGGTTGGTCAGATCCACTAGGCCAGTTGGGGTCTTTGCACAACTGCGTTCACGCAGAGCTGGCTCGTCCTACTGGACTGCTGGAGCCTTTCCGCGGCTACGCGTGCTGTACAATGGACCTGACATCAGGCCAGATTGAGGGAAAACGGGATGGTAGTTGATGGTCGAGAAAAACCGACAGCCAGAACCACTCGCTGCAGCACGCCCTTGTTCATTCCCCCGGGAGTTTTTCATGGCCCCAATAACTGGTCTGAATCTTCTAGCCCCGTGGGAAAGTGCAGCAGTAGGTGTAACTTGGTTTTTTCTCAGACTTCCTTGACACCCCAAAGCCCGCTCCACGTTTTCATCAGCTCTTGGCTATTGGAAAGAACCTTAGCCGACCATGCGTCATATCTTCAATGCTTGAGTCGTACAACATTCGAGTCAGGCTCGCAAGAGTGCACCAAATGCGAATCAACTTGCCCATGCATTTGGTCATCCCCTGAATCGAGTAGAACGCTACCAGTGTAGACGGTAATATCTGGTCTAGGTTGCGAAAATCAGGTCCAGTAAAGGTTATACCCCAGCTGACTATCGGTTTGGCAGTTGGAAATCTGTCTAGCTCGTCGCGATTGATGGCACCAGCACATAACGCGAGGGCATAAAGGTCCTTTCGGATCCCTTTTGCCTTCATTGTGCGTTGCCACAGGTATTTCACGTAGCCCAGCAATACACATAGTAAGATTTCGAACGGGAAGTCGCGGTGCGGGTCAGAACCACCCAGCTTGTAGAAGCTTGTTGGTGGCGATTCGATCCCAAGCGCCCGATTCTTTGTCCCGGTCTTGGTGCGCAGGACTTTTCTCAGGCTTGGTGCGTGGATCAAATTGTCTATAGTTAACAGGTGTGTAATCTTGAACGAGCAAACGCGGCAGGGAAAGACGCTGTTCCACAAGTGTGAACAAAATTCCGAAACCTGCGGGTTATCACCCACACTCATCACAACCCCTTGCAGACCAGTCGCCTCTCCATTTGTTCTGGATCGAAGGCCACCATCCCCCGTGAAAGTCGTAGCAGCGCGATCAACAGTGCGTCGAATATGCTTTCAGCCGTCATTTTGACTCCTACGGCATGAAAGGAACTTGCTGATGCGTGTAATTGCTAGATTGATAAGCCCAAGATCGATATTCATGACTGACCACACCTTTCGCAGCTTTTCCGCCATTGTTATGAGCCAAACTATGAGCGAATTCCATCTTGAAACTTTCACTGCTCCGATCCCCTCGCACCGAAAGTTTACGTTTATCTGAGATATCTCAAGGCCTTCAGCGGTGGATCTGGCGCGAGCAGAATGCGGTTGGTCAAGTGATTTTTAAAATATGGGATCCAAGTCTTCACCACTCAGCGAGTAAATCGCAAACTGCCGGCGGTCATAGGACTCAAGCACCCTCGTCTTCGCGAAGGAACAGCATGGTTGCTTAAAATATTCCGGGGCCCCATTAACGGTTTGCAGTCCAAGAGCGAGCTGTCCATTAACATCCTGAGCAGCAGTCATCGATATAGCTCTTATGATCCTCTCCTCCTTATGGGAGCCCTCAACTGTATGTATCTCACAGTCGTTAAAAATGGTAATTTGCGTGCCCTCATCCAATTGAAACCGAAGAACGTCGCCAAGTCAGACCGAAACCTGGTCGTTCCAAAGGTGTAGTAACTCCTTCAGGCACTGAAGTTGAGGAGTCCACCACAATTCTTCTCCATGCCACAGTTTTGTATACTTCCGGGTTGGACTGGTCCTCCATCGGATGATTTACTAAAAATTACCTCTGGATGCTCTGTGATTGACTTTTCTGGCGTGCTGAACTGCATGCGGACGATATCGATAAGGTTGATGTTATAAAACGGCTCTCCATCGCTATTCTCGCTGCGTTCCACATTCGGTGTGGGAAATACGTGTCCGGTACTTCTTGAGTTTCTTCAAAGAAGGAATTTTAGCCTTTCCCGGCAGCTGTATAAATCTGGTACAAAGTAAAAGAATCGCCTTTATCATTTCCTCACTCATAGAATACCTCTGTGAATGGAAAAACGCAAAGAGCAGTGCGTCCCGTGGCGAATCAAGTGGGTGCCAGGGATTTGTGGGCTCCGTAAAGTGCGGATTTCTTGGAGGAATAGAAATTGGCGACCCAGTTTCGTAATCTGATAGCTCAGTCACGTCATCATCTTTCGAACCTATATCCTCCCAGTCTCCTTCATCACACTCATCGAACTCTCCATCATCGAGTGATACCGAATTGTTTCCTTCACTGTGAATTGATTGCATATCCGCGTCATGCATTACAGCATCATCATCCTCACCAGCAGGCCAAGGGAAAGTCATGGGGGCATCCGCCATACACTGCAAAGCCGCCGCCTCTGTGAGAGTCGGCTCGGCGTTTCCCGCTTGTTCCCATGCAACTCTCATCCGTTCACTCGCGTTACGATATCGCTCCCACTGTTCAATCATATAAAATGTAGCTATGTGCCTCGCCTTCGCTATCTCTTTATTTTCTTGATGCTTTTGTGTAATGAGATGCGTCGGAGGGGTGAGCCTCCGAGGACTAGAGCGGAGTGGATGTCAACGACAAAAGTTTTCACTCAACTTTTACTGAAACATGTGTAAATGTAGATGTCTATCTCTATGAGATGAGGTTCAAAATCCCCCCACACTACCTCAGTCTAACCGCATTTGCCAGGACAACGTCAGCGAGCCATGCCCTTAAGCATGAACGAGACAATGACCCGTCTCAGGAAAAACTTCCTCTATAGAGGTAAAAACCCTGAGAAGTTTCGACTTCTAGCTAAGGTTCTGGTCATTGTGGGTGCTACATCCTTTTGACAAGATGCCTTTCCAATTTCCTTCCCTGCAACGTAAATCCATGCCCTTCGTAAGACTTGTCGCAAGCCGGACGTTTGGTGGGTACCATGAAAGAACAGATCATGCAAACGGATTGATAATGTTGTTGAAAAGTATCAGTGCCATACCTCGACCTGGTAACAAAGACTATAAAAAGAAAATCCTGTATAGCAAAATGCTCAAAGAGCATAATAAAGAGGACAGTGAGGCAATGGAGTGATATTTGAGACTGTCTGAACAAAGAAGCTACTTGTATATAAGCTTTGTTAAAAACTCAATCTTCAGAACGATTACGCTACGCAACAACTGTCTTCCAACAGGTAAAACCAACGCGTTCACGCCCACGCCATCTTCTTTCCTAAGCTTGGCAAAATATTCCCTGATGTCCTCAGCACCGACCATTTTGCCGCTCTGGGCATGTGGCCACAGCATTTGCATCGCCAGACCACATAACATGTCTACCCGGCGTGGCTTCTAGAAACCATGGGATTACTTCATCGCTGTCAATATTAGTCAAATGCGGTCCAGTGCGATCATCGCTGATCATAAACCCAGATAGCATTGACCTCCCGCTTCGACTGTCCCACGTTGATGCATGATAAAACACACAGAGGAAATTATCTTGGGAAAGCGCGCCTCAAAGAATAATGCTGTCAAAGTGTGGAGCCGTCATGTAGTTCACTGCGACAATACCATAAATCCAACGTACCAAAACATGATTTTGTCATCATTCCGCCACATCTGGACAAGCACAGCCGGCTTCGAAATGAGTCATGCTGAGTGCATATGCTACAGCCTGTCATCAAATACGTGGGACTCGGTAATGTGTTCATACTTCTGTGAGCTTCCTATTGCGCACTTGCAATTGCAAAATCACGTTGTCCCTAAACGGACGGAAAGAACCCAAGAAAAACTATAGTGCAGGCGTCAGTCGCACAGATAATGAGATCGGAACTAGACCTACGGTGGCTTTCTTCACACTTACTCCTTTTCGAGCAAACTTTACGCACCTTAATTACTTTTGTACGCACAGGTGGCCTATGTAAGAGCATCAACTGAAGCCTATTTACCAGTGGGGGAATTTCTCTGCGTCATACAACGCTCCACTCCATGTCCAGCTCATCCATCGTTGGGTCCAAGAATGCCTCTGTCGACAATTGGGCTTTATTTGCCTCGAATGATTCTTTTGCCTTTTCCAGGTCCATACCCGATTCCACAAGATAAATTTCGGCAAATTTCTCCGTTAAGCCCGTTATCTTTCCAATCTCCATCACGAGCTGTCCCTTCTCACCGGCATCTTTAATAGCGCTCGCAACGACAGGGGCCGAATCTGCTTTGGCGGGCGACTCTAGTTTGCCATGGTCAACGCCCTGTCCTCCACTGCTGCAGCCATAATCCAGACCTTCGCTCTTCTCAGAGAAATCAACATGTTCTTTGATGTCTAGACTGACACCAGCCCAATGCAATCCATCCATTCGCAGATAACGACCTTTGGCCCTTTGTGGAATTTGAACCAGCATCTCTCCCGGGGCGATGACGCGAACATTGCGACTCCGACCATCTCCTGCCTTTCTCTTCAGCCAGTCCAGTAACACTTGAACGCCGCCATCGTGGTTTCCAGAGGCTTTGGAATAACCCCAGTTGGACACTCTGAGTGTAACTGACCGATTTTTCCCTGGAGTCACGGGAGACTCTTCGTGACCATTTGAAACGAATCGCCGGCTGGGTGGGATATAACCTCTTTGCCTTTGGTTGTATGATCTGAAGGATCCAGAGTTGTTTCTTGGCGGGTAGTACGGCCTTCGATGATTCTGTCCGTAATAAGTTCGTCTGCTACGGGGATATGCAGCGGTCAGTCCACCTTGTTGATCCCTGGCGTCTGCAGATGAATTACCACGCCGCCAATGTGGGTGGCGGTGACGATTCCCATATCGAAAGTTTTGATTAGACTGTTCTAAATCTTCCGTGTCCGCACGGCATTTGGTACCAGTTTGATGTTCTTGGCTCAGGTTTTGGCCATTGCTTCCATTATTGTGATCGACATCCATTTGGAGGACAGAGTTTGTGGTGTACAAGATTTTTGAATTTCGAGGAGCTTCTAAGGCAATTCACGTTTGCAGTGATCACTCCAAAGCCATGGTGACTAAAACTTCGCCGTGATAAAACTCATGTTCAAAGTTTGGGGTGACCTGCAATGCGAATATCATATGATATCAGACTTTCAAGTGACTACTTCTGCCTTCCTGTGCAATTGCTAACATTCTCGCACATGCGGCCCTTCCTTGTCATACGATAGCACTAGAGCAGGTGATTGTTCCACCACGATAGCATGAGATGTGAGGTAGGTATAAGGACAAGGGTTAAAGATATTCGCAAGCGTGACAATAACAAGGCCTCAATCGCTTGTGCGCGGGCCTAGTCGGACCTAGATACTACAATTGGGTTTAGCTCTTACTGAAAATTGGATTCCGCTGCGGGTCTTGGGAGGCGCTAAACCCGATTGGCGCCCTGATGAGTCCGCCTAAAGATAAGTACCTACAGCCCAATTGTCGGTGCAGCGCTATACCGATGAGCATCGCCTTGAATGCTGTTGAAGTTGGATCAGGTGTGTCAGCAAAGTCTGGGCATGCTATCGGCTTGGGAGCGAGAGTTGTTGTGCTTTCAAGGGTCGGCGAATCATGCAATGGCCACTTTGACAAGCTCTATGTTGTGAATATGCGGTATATTACGCGCATTATTAGTAACCGGCGCTCGGCTCTCGACTTCACGCGTCAACTAGTTTTCCGTAGAGATTTGTATGCAGGTACACATCTGCTCACAATTATAATACTCTATCACAAAGACCTAGTGGGCCAACGGCGCTTGCTGTCCCATATTGATACCAGTCGGAGATGCGAAGGACCGTCTTCATGGCATGTTAAGCCATTCAAGACAAGAGTGACTTAATTCGGATTGACGTAGGGATTTAATTGCGTATCGCAGATCGCTATTTCGATAACTATCGGGTGCCTCTGGATCATGTGCCAATTTCGTTCTGACGCCCACTCCTAACCCTAATTTTGTTTCACCGACCAACCAGCTCACGTCATCACGTCGTCATGGCATTTGACGGTTTGCCCGACTGTCTTTTGGCCTGGCTGCATAATGCCCTTCTGGAGTACGAAGACCGTCAAAAGGCCTATGCGGATGTTGTCAACGCCCTTTCTCGCGAGCGCTCACTGCGGCCTCGAATGGAAGCGTATACGGCAGAAAACGGGACCTCATCCTTGCTGCTAGTCCTTGCAGGCACTTTGAAGGTAAATGTCAAGGGAGTCTTCTATCACTTTCCCGTATCATTGTGGGTTCCCAGACTCTACCCGCACGAACCGCCTTTAGTTTATGTCACACCGAGGCAGGGCACGACTATTCAACCTGGCCACCATGTTGCGGTTGATGGCCGTGTTTGCCACCCTTACCTGCGAGACTGGGGGCAGTCGCAGGGTCGTGCCAGTATAGTAGAATTTCTGGATATCCTAACCGGTGTTCTCGAGCATGAGCAGCCGATAAATGAGGCAGGGCCTCCATTGCCACCTAAAGGTTATAATTCTGACAAGAAAGTGGCTCATTCTCAAGGCTTGCCTCCTCCTCGGCCACCAAAGCCTTGGGGGGCCCGCCAGCAGACTGAACAGGTCGAAGCTCGCTATAGAGCACCGTTGCCCTTACCCAGCCAAGTACTGCCCCAACAAATACCTCAGTGGACGTCTCTTCAGCGACAGCAAAGATATCTTCAATCTCCCCAGCAACTCCCCCTAAAGTCCCATTCCGGGCTTCCAACTCATTATTTCTCGTTTTATCGGCCAGAGTTTCAGTCAAGGCTATTCCAGCTTCGAGCAGATTCACCACAATATCCAAGGCCAAACTCGAGAGAGATACACTCGAGTGATGTGTCCCACAGAGCACGTAAAGCCCCTCAAGACCTGCTCTCCGATGCTTTTGAAAAGTCTCAGCCTGTTGTAGAAAATCCTATCCCTCCCATTGCTCCGAACCCCGAAAAAGAACGGCTCCTCCAGTTGCTATCAACATCATTTGCTGCACAAGCACGGTCCAAGGTCGATCAGGCCAAGACGGCGGCCTCTGACCTCCAAGCGCAGGCACAAGCTCTTACGAAAGCCCAGTCCAGATTAGAATCAGAGCTTGCCTTTTTAGAGTCTCTTTCGTTAACGCTGGATGCTAACGAGCGTATTCTACATCAAGCAATCGCCGACTGTGAACGCACTGCTCAACTGGCTGGGAAGAAGCCTGAACCTCCTATTGATGAGATTTTGTTGGCGCCAACAACTGTGGAAAACCAACTTTGGAGTCTTTGCGCTGATGAGGCGGCTTGTCGAGAGGCAATGGGTGTCCTTCTCCCCGCCTTGGATAGAGGTCGTATTAGCACTGAAGTTTTTGTCAAGCAGATGCGCGCACTCAGCCGCGAGGCATTTCAGAAAATGGCACTTGCACGGAAATGTGCCCATAGACTCGGCCTTGACTAGATACAGGAACCGGCTGAAAGCCGCACAATGTCATATATATATCAGAAACTTTGCGACAAGTTCTCTACCAAGACATCCTGTCATGTTTGTGGCTTTTCGAAGTTAATCCACGCACAATAGTGTTAGACTACCTCTATCACGATCTTCCGACGTTCTACAGCGAATCGACGAAGGTGTGGTGTAAAACTGAGGTATTGTATAAGGTATTTCTATTTTCTGCGGTCGAGCGGCGAGGAGCCGCTCTTGAACCTTAGTTCTACATCACCTCTTCCAAGATACACATGGCTAGCGGCCATCAGTGGTTGATAAGAAACTCCTGAATCTTCGTGTTACATGTCGCTCCCGCAGCAGGCGGGCCTGTAACATAGCCTATACTTTCTTATGTCAACATCCGTCATAGAGACAAGTGCCAACAAGCGCGAAATTACAGGCCGAAGTTATTCCGAAAAAGTTTGGTTTCTAAAGCACCAGCTATCAAAGTCCAACTGATATTTCGAACTGACGATTGCATTTCAAACTTGCTCTTTGGAATCTGCTGGACTACTACTGGCTTATCCACAGTCTCATGACAATGCCACCCAACATCTATATTCCACAGGACCCGATCATAATGATTCTCAAAGAGCTTGAAGGTGAAGGTGCCACTCTCTTCAATAGTTGCTTGGTGTGTTATGAGTGGTTTCCCTTCGCCATCGAACTACTCTGGCGCAGCCCGCCGGTCAGGGCGATCGCGCATCCCTGCTTGCAGTCCAAGGTCTACTACGTTGAGAAAGTGAAAAGTCTCGCGATTCAGACTATCAGCAATTATTTCAAGCCATCCTTGACATCAGTTTCCCCAGCGTAGCGCGTTTATGCCCTAGGCAACTTCGGTATGATTTCGATGGTGAACAAGTGGCCGAGATTTTAACGGACTTTTTATCCTTTTGTTTCGGTTGTTGGGACTCAAATGTCGTGGTTTGAAAATATTTACCATCCAGGTCAACAACGAATTTTGGACAGTGGACTTTTTTTCTGCATCGCTGCTCGTGCTCCCAAGTCTAAAAGTAGTTCATCTTGAAAGTGCGACAGAACACGAACCCGCTTGGAATAACCTGTTGCATTTCTTAGCATTCTAATCTGACTGAGCTTTCCATCTTACCAAGCATTACGCATGCCTCCTTCCAGAACCTGCTCGCGCTGTCGAACGTTACCTTTCCTCCGTCGGATGTTGCCTTTTTTCCTGTTACGAACTGGCCCTTTCGTCCCATAGTTGTTTCATGGGTGTGGTTCACCAGTCGCGCGCGCTTTCTGTACAGGAGCTCATGAGTATATAGTAGGCCCTCTGGCCCTCTATAGCCTCCATACGAGACAATGTCTTGCTCGAACCCGGGTCTGCGCACACCCCCAGTGTTTCCCTTCACATCCACGCTGTAAAGACCAACATTAGGTCTTGCCTGGGATAGTGTGCCCAATCTCGCATATCTGGTGCCCAACTTGACAAGCTTCACCTTATTGTTAGTGGCGAAGACCCAGCAGTTGACATCTTTTGGAGGATTAGTTGGCTTACCACTCTGCGAGACTTGAATTTTGAGATTGAGGATCGCTAGGGTATTGACAAAATGCACGTACATCACCTACGCTGGCTGGAGGATCTTGGGTCTTTGAAAATTCACTGCTGGTCCGGTAGGGATGAACTGCTGGGTGATGACGAGTTCCGGGCTCGCGACGATAGAGTACCTGATGCAATTAGGACGACGCTATCCTATGCTCACATCCTGCAAATGGAATCAAGTTTCACCTGTTGATGTTAGTCGGGAGCCAGTTTTTATAGGTTAAGGCGACTGGTAACCTCACTTCCTCTAGAGTCTTGGTAGTAACGTAGTAATAACAACATTGTCTTTCGTGCCACCCCCTATTTCTATATTCACTATCAACTTGCTTGTCTTGGAAACGTCTATTGATCCTCTCTTTCCGTATTTGAAGACAGTCAGTGTCACGGAACCATACCACAGCCACGTGACCCGATACCTCACCTCCAGCTCATGGTGTAGTTAGCTCTTACGTAAGGCGCAACACAGATGTACGGATAGCATAGTCCGTGCCGTGACGCTCATTTTGGTAGACGGAGTACTCACGGAATAGCCTAAATGATAAGGATTTCCCCACTTTGCTTTTCCAGGAGGTAATTGCTAACTGTTGTACGGGCTTGCCATAGCAAAGGGGTTACAAAAAGTCCTTAAGCACGTACACCCGATTTGAAGGAGTTGATCCCTGATAAGGCGAGCCTTGCTGGGAAGGTCATTGGGAAGCTTTTCAACTTTGATCTTACAGAATATAATTGGAGCGGGCCCATGGAGGAGATTTGCTTGTCACTACGAACATGAACATTGTCTACAATGCAGAAGTCAAGCCTAAGATTGCAAATCAATTGATCATCACAACAATTGCCATGAGAATCATCTTACAGACTAGCAAGGCTAAGACCCAATTAAAAAGAATATTTTAGCAGTGTAACCATCCATGATACTCTACAATTAAGTAGTCTACTAACCCCAACCTCAGCGCATGGACTGTAATTAACTGCGTAAACTATACCCCCCTCCTTGAAGGCAGGTGTGTAATGTTATCGAACTCGACCCCCGATTCTCGCCTTTGAGTACTGCGACGACTAGGCGTGCGAGAGACTTGAGCGCTAGCTTTGGCAGCTGCTGCTTTGCGCCGCTTTAGCATCACATATAAGACGTAGATGCCCACCACAATGGCTAGAATCAGCACAACTAAGATAAACACGACAATGCCTGTTGAAATCTTTTGCTGGCCCATGGTTGGTAATTGTCAAAGGCAGAGAAGATTGCTGTTGTATGCTTGCTTCAGGATAGGAAGAAAATCTGTTTAATAGGGACCCGAGAGTCGTGATTTTTTTCTTTGATTTCACTGACGGGTTCGAGTGAAGACATGTGCTGCGGTCATGAAAACGGCAGAGGCGAACTCGGAGCAATGTTGCGTGAAGGCATTAGATCACTTATCTTAGATGAGAGGTCACACATACCGGTTGAAGTCCATGGGTAGGCCGTAGACTACGAATTACTTCCTGCCAAGCTATGGTGTCGACGGTGGTGTTTTCGGTATGTGATACATGGGATGATGGCCAGAGCTGATACCCAGCCACCATAGCATGTTCGAACGTGAATGAGCCAGGCGCCAGAAACGTCTCCATGCCAAGCAATTGATTGACAAAGTCCTCGAAGATAAGATAAAGCGATACCCTGCCATACGCTTAACAGCACGATTGTTTGATCGGACGGTCTAAACGGAAGGGCTAGTGGTGAGACCAGCCTCAACATTGATCGAAACACGAACGGTTGGCATAGTCCATTCTTCAACCCTTAAGTGCCATAGATCAATCACACCCTCCTTTAAACGTCGGTTGGAATTTATCAGCCTAGCCCCCAGTGGCACCGTTGCCCGTTAATCCGACCTCAACGCCCTGAACTCCTTCTAAATCCCCATTACAATCATCACCATCGATAACGTCTTCATCTAAGTGCCGCATGACCTGCAAGACCAGCGCTAGATTCTCAAAGTACCCATTGACTGCAACCCTCAACATTCTATCTGTGGAAGCTTCGTAATCCGTTTGCAAAACAACTCTCTCACTGGAGGACATTGTGCCGTTTGGTTTGTCATCGTCTTTACCTCCTTCCAAAGCCGGTGCTATTAGAGTAAACTTTCGCCTTACAAACTTGGAAAGCTCTTCATCAACGCTCAAAGTGCCCATGGCAATCGCTGCCAATCGTTCTGTTGGAAACGTTGTTTGGATTTTTCTTCAAGTGTTAGGACTGTCCGTACTTCGAGCGGAAAGATGAACGCACAAGCAAACTGGAAGCACCTCTGCCATGCTTGATGGAATGAAATCGTGCTGGGTGTTGCTGTGACGTCGGCTTGGGGCACTTACAAACTAGGGTTAGGTTTGTGATTCGAACTTGCGACCTTTCGTACCTGACCCCTTTTTTTCCTTGCAGCCACGGACATTCCCATCAGGCCGGGAAAAAGGCAAAGGAAATACGCTAGGTACGTTCAGAAGACAGGGCAGGGCTACGGTGTAAAAATGCAAAAAAACTGGAAGCACTCTTTGTTTGCATGTGTCATCCTTAGTGCAGGGGCCATGCTAATCTTCTCTGTATTGTTTCAAATTGACCAAATGCCCGAAGGCAACAATTAGTGGGAAATCTATCATATATATACAACACTATGCTGGTATCGGGATTTTGCCGAACTCACTCCATCTCGCGTCGTCAACTCCCAACAACGATCTTACCGTTTACGAATGTAAACAATGGACTGGACCGGCGGCGCACGACGAAGGTTTGCTCAACGTGAAGATACAGTTGTACAGAAGCAAAGGGCACATTTTGCCAGCGTGAGAGCAGCGCAGAATGCCGCACAGGAACGCCAGCCTGAGCCACGAGGCGCTGCCATAGGGAAGCAACCCATCGCCAATCTCGATGCTGAGGCAGGTCTGATCAGGTCGCATACTCAGGCCGCGTATGTTGCGACGAGGCAACAGGCTGGACCGACAACTTGTCCCAGCGCAGAGGACGAGCTGCTTCTGATTCAACGTCGCCGCTTGCTAGCCAAACCAGATTGGCCTGGAATTGCCACTGCGCGGCCAGTTCGAATGAGGTTTCCATCGGTTGCTGAGAAAGATAGGATAGGAAAGAGACGAAGAGTCGAATCCAAACCCATGGAAGACGCAGCTCAAACACCTTCGTCGGCAATGTTTATGAGCGAAGTCGATTCGACTGTAAATTTCAAAGTGGGCACTGAGGCTCTGAAGAGTCAAACCGTGACCATGCCGAAGAGCACTGTGGTAGGTACCAGTTTGAGACACATGTCGGGGCCAGTAATAGGCCCTTCGTCTCTGTATCTGAAGAGGGCTCAAGAGGCAGATCTTCCATCAATCTCTAGAAGATCTCCTGTGGACCATCTGAGTGACATGCCGACATCGCACAGAAATGTGTCATCTGACTTAGAGTCTATCTCCGAAGAATCGATGCTTCTAGGTGATGATGGAGACCAATCCGAACTTAATCTAAAGAAAATGTCTCTCGTCCAAAGTGCTGCGCCTCAAGTGCCACAGATGTTTTCCCATCATGGCACAACTTCAATGCCGTTCGAATGGAGTTCCACGATTCACGATGCTGTAGAGGACAAACCTTTGCGTCACTTTCAGAACGAAGAGGAACACGGTGAACTATCAGCACTTCTGAAATCGAAGGCGGGGATTGTCCATCCTTCACCCGAATTGAGTATAGAGGAAGTGATTGCAGCTCGGGGTCTCAATGATCAAACCAGAAGAATTGAGAATTGGCGCCACAAAAGCTGCACACAACTAGGAATATCTGCCATTTGCCGTTATTCAGGATCCCCGTCTAAGTTCGATCAGGATCGCGCTGACTTACATCTAGAGGTAGCAGATGGTATATCTGGCTCAGGCGCCAGAAGAACGAGGGAGGAACAAGCTGTCCACAATCCTAGTGGTACTCGTGGCAATGACACCCACACACTTTCCACTCCTCATATCCCTAGGACTACCGCGAACTGCAACGTTGCCAACCCGTCCGAAAACCCAACTATTAGCCAGCGGTGTCATAACTTAGCACCTTCAACCTCTGCGGTATCCCACTTCCATATTCGAGTAGGAGAGTCTGGTCTTCACGAACAAAGCAGGTGTATGATTGACTTGAGAGCAGAAAATGGCACTTTCAACTTATTACGTGCCACTAACAAGACTCCTATGGAGTTGAGTGTCCATTCCAAGGAAGAGGAGCCACGAAGAAGGCCACTTGGCGTGAGAGACTATCCAAACACTGTTCAGTATGGTGCGGATGGATTCTCAACACTGCCTCAGAACGAACTCGACATGGTCGATGATTCGAAGTCTAGAATGTCGACTGCGGAAAGGCAGCCAGAAGGTATGACTGAGACGGACCGAATTGAGGTAGGCATGGATGCCAAACCTGAGCAACCATTGAAGAAGTCCACCGGCATTGAGATCAATCCTCGAGCTGGGCCACGCGCTCTGGAGGGTGTCCTTGCTCCGCAAGAACATGCTAATTTATCCCCGAGGGCCTCTGATGCCAGACACAACCATGGCATAGAAACAGCATTTAACAACGAAGGAACGTCTACTGGGCGCTACCAATCGCAGAAAAACGCGGCCGTCAAGCAGCCTTCTCGCGCCCCGGAGCCCAATCCCGAACCGGACCTCAAGCTCGAACCTATTGAAGGTAGGGTCTTGCGAGCTTCATCTACAATTTCATCACCTACAGTCAGCCAATACTTTAATACGTCCCGGGCAAATACAGACTTTCTATCAGAGGTGCAGGAACACAGCAGAAACGACATCAGTGCAGATTACTTCGCGGATAATTTATCCTTGGGTAAGAGTCAATCTGTATTTGAGCCCAGGCAATAGGATCATCAAGTTGATAATGTCCTAGGCCATATCACAAGTCAAACAACTCAACAGGGCCAACCCAACCAGGACCCTGATCATACGATCAAGCAGCATATGGTAGAAACCGAAGATGAAGAAACCTTCTGGCGCAAACTAATGAAAATCTCCACGAACACAATCAGCAGCACGAGCAATGCCAACGAACCACAATTAGATGAAACGGTTAACGAGCACGTGGGAACCTCTGAAGAGCTGAATCCAGTGGTAAAATTGAGATCTTCCTCACCTCAAGCTACTCTAAGTTGTTCACAGTATTGGAATGATCAGTCCTTGCAGCAAATCGGCTTTGGAGAAGAGGCGCTAGCCAGTGAAGTTTCGGTCTTCACTATCAGTGGGCTTGGAACTTCGGACATTGCTACAGTAGGGAGTTGACATGAGATGAGGAGTAAGGTTCATCCTAACATCGTGCCATATATCGGCTAATCTTCACTTCAGAATTCGTCGGACCCCTCTGGGACACCGCCTGAGGACCTTTGAGCAGTCGTCCTCTCTTGATAATGTATTATGAGACGCAAAGATCAAATCGGCGGGGTCTAGGTGGCCAGTCATGAGGTCTATCCCCATTGCTTGAGCCCTTCCGCTAGACCTCCTGTCTAGGACAGTAGACCTTTACTCACACTGATTTCACCACTGACATGCAGAAGTCCGGAGAATCTTGGAAGAACAATGGTCATGTCAATAGAAGCATTTGAGGGGCCAATCAGTTAATCAGTTCATCACGAGGCTACGATGATACCCCCGAGGGTTAGATCAGCCGCCCAATAGGTCCATTCGTGGTTTGTATAGAACTGACAGTAGAGATATACTAATCTCAGCTCATCGTGAACCCTCGAGAGCATGCAGTAGGGCTTCCCTTCCATGGGGGTAGCCGAAATGCTTTGCATCAATCGGCGACAGTGCAGTGTGGAGCTGTTAGAAGGTGTGACGCGGGTGAAACCAGATGCTTGTGCCAAGCAAATATGCGTGCTCAGATCATTTATGGGTTTCAGATGGATTTATTTTCTGCGGTTTGCGGCCTGGCCCCAGGCAAAGCCAGCCCTCATTAAGATAGAGTTCTCATCATTGTTTTCTTATCCAGCGCTCATCACCCATATGTTCTCATATAGTCCATTGAAAGTCACTGAGAGAAAAGCTGTGGTCGTGTTTGAGCTGTTGGATCCAACCACATGCTATGGATGCTGGGACCGCACGAGTGCAGTTACGTGGTTTGTTATGAACGCTATGTCCCGTCTACGTTTTGACATTCCTGGTGACATTGTCAAAGGGACCGGACCGTGACGGGCCGAGACGAAGACTATTATAATTGTGAGCAGATGTGTACCTGCATACAAATCTCTACGGAAAACTAGTTGAC